>JALPQI010000880.1:0-160968 GCA_025490895.1 Thaumatotibia leucotreta | reverse complement strand
GTAGTAACAAGTGTATTTTATAATGATGCCATATTTCAAGAAACATACATTAAAAAACATGAAATAAACAGTCGAATTATAGGTATTTCTATTCCAGGGTATTCATCAAATTTAGAATATGGTGTTCCACTAGTGTTTAGAGATCTTACTACTGTTTCTGATGGCAATCAGTTCTGTGGATATTGGAATTTTCAGGCTGATGGTACTAGAAACAATCTACCTGGTTTTTGGGGAAAAAAAGGATGTCTACCTTACAAGTCAATCAATAATATAACGGTTTGTGAATGCTATCATTTAACTCATTTTGGTCAACTAATAAATGCAGGTAGTGGTTCAGTAAACCAAGAAACTCAGACTCATCACAAAAAGGTGTTAAATATAATTACGTTAGTGGGAAGCTTTCTTTCTTTAGTGGGCATAGTGGGAATATGGATAACGGCATCAGTGTTTTCCGCATGGAGGCAAAAGGCAGGCACAAAAGTTCTATTACATTTATCAAGTGCAATAGCTTTGCCTTTGATATTTATTGTTGTATTTAACGTTGATACTACAATATTCATTTACGAACATGGCATTTACAAAGTTGCTGATAATATGGAGATTGTATGTATTATTCTTGGTGCCCTACTACATTATTCTATTTTGACAAGTTTCATGTGGATGTTTATAACAGCCGCTTTACAATTTGTTAGATACGTGCGAGTATTAGGCGTTTGCAGACCGTCAAGATTCATGATGAAGTGTACTATATTAGGTTGGGGCTTGCCTCTTATACCAATAACTATCATTTTATTACTTGATAAAAATAATTATATTCCGGAAGCAACTAAAACTGAAATGGGTAAATACCTGATTTGCTATCCTAGAGGCTTTATACTTATAATGAGTGTGATTTTACCGATCTGTATAATACTTGCAATAAATATTGCACTATTCATTATCATTTTGTATTCAATATACCGAGGCCCTGATGGAAAAATGAGAACTACAGATATTGATCTAATAGGCGCCCAATTCAGACTATCTGTATTTCTGTTCTTTTTGTTAGGGCTAACTTGGCTGTTTGGTATTTTATCCTTTACATATAATTTATTATGGTCGTATTTATTCTGCTTGACTTCTACTTTACAGGGTTTTGTATTGTTTGTGTATTTCGTAGTGTGTGATCCTAATACGAGAAACATGTGGATTTCTTTAATGACACCAAATTTCCGGAAATATAGGCCGAGAGAAAGTATTACTAGTATCAGTAGCGGTTAATGCAATAGAATTTCTGTAATAGGTAACTAACATTTAGGATGATATGGGTTTATAATATGGCCCTCGCAACCCAAATATAGCAAATTTTTATTTCCATTCTCTATCGAACGAACATTATTTAACCATGTAGGTATTGTAGGTACTATATTTTCACTTATTTGTAACAGAAATAAGTGGCTACTACATAGTAGATAATAAGATAGTAAAACGATTTAATAAGGTTTTGTCCATATTAAATGGAATCAATAACTTAATGAGTCCACATTAAACCACTTCACTTTTTCATTCCTCTTTGTAGGTACATTAAGACCCTCTTTTCTGACGAACAGTATAAACAAGTACAAATAATTAGTTGAATTATTACAATTTAAGTAGGTACTTACCGTAGTGGCTCCAATCATAATGGAATTGGTTTTAAACATCGCTACTCGGTTAACTTTGTATTGAAACATTTCTATTTAGCATATAAAAATATATCATTACGGCATTATATTATTTGGCCGTATGATTCTTAAATTTACTCATAATTTGTATCATTTTCATCATCATTTTTATATCAGTCCAGAATTATGCAATTTCCATTTAATCAAATATTATTATAATATTAATTATACATTAGTATAGTGAAATATTAGTGGGCCATATGGTCTCCTTGACTTTGTACATACCTTAGTTTTATGACCTATTTGTAGCATGTAGTGTAATATAATATAATACTTATTATACTATTATAGTAGGTACTTATAAATAAATGTTAATCCCAAAAAAGTTCGGGTTTTAATATAATTAACTACTATAAGCTGTATAAGGCACCTTAAACGAAATTTGAAATAGGCGTAACCGATGGTAAACATAAATATCATCCTGCTACCCTAAGCTTAAAACATCACGAAAGGAATCTTTTTACGTATTGACTATGTAAAGGCACACTCAATGTAAAGGCGTGATCTTTCGAAAAAAAATTGTAAAAATGAAATAAGTTCCTTTACAAAATTGTACATATTATACAATCTCGTAGTAACAATACTCTTCATACCAACCGGATGATCTTCCTCCTATACGCTGCTCTTCTAAAAACACATCAAACATTTAGAAAAATCTCAATCACTCAGCGAGAGTAAGTACACAAACACTCATAATTTGTAAACAACATTTTTCTTCTGTGCGCAATGTCAGTAGATTGAGACCATTCTCATGTGTGTCAAGCGGGGGTTGATATGTAAAGAAATATATTACCTATACCTGGAAATTCAGAAAGATTTGGAACATTTCAAATACAGAAAAAGTTGGAACATTTCTTTTGATGTTTAAATTATTGTAAAAATGCATTTAATTATTGTCTTAATTGTGGTTCAATTTGGTAAGTTGATATTGTACGAGTTTAATTGAATTGGGTTCTTATAAATAATTCCAATTTTGTTGTCATTATTTTTTGATGATTTCTGTATTCTATTAGCGATTTAACCCCTACTAAATCACAGTTGCATAAACTATAGTTATTTCAGCCCCATGTTACGCCTGGCGAGTGGTCCCCGCGCATCAAGCTTCATACGCACTGCGAGCTGAAGATGAGGGAATGAATAACGAGACGGAGGTTGAGGATTTTGAAGAACTCTTACCACGAAGTACGATCCACCGCCCTAACACACCAAAGGCCCTGGCTCCACCAAAAGAGAGCTAGCGATTGATAGCTCGGCTACAAATATCGCCGTATTTTTTTCTTTACTTTTTATGTTTTTTTCTTAATCTTTTGTTCGTTTTTATAGCCGAGCAATCGATCGATAACTCGCTTTTGGTGGTACCAGTGCGTTAGCTACTTTAGAAATACTTTAGCTCTTAAGTAATCCAGATAGGTAACCAACCTAACTTGTTCGATTTAGCATAGTACAGTCGACGTCGAAGAAATCATTACGGTTTAAGTGCTAAAAATATATATTTACACAACTTTATTGCTTTGACATTAAGGTCGCGTAAATATATTTTGGCGCCTAATAAACTGTAATGATATCTTTGACGTTGACTGTACATTGATGGGTTGGATTAGATTATATCTCGATGATTCAAGATCTTTAAAAAATTTTTTTTGTTTATTTTGCAGATAGTTTGCACACCGTCTACAAATTTGGTTGGTGCAAAAGTGATGCGATTGCACGGGTTAACATGGTGAGGACAACCAACTATACGATACCGCACAGGTCTGTCGCTGAGACTCGATGGGTTTATGTAAGTTCTAAAAAACCATTCATTTTGCCATATAATACTTACCACACGAGTGTTTTAATGAATGCATTTAAATCAGTATCATAATTGTGTAGGCCTATTTCTACACATTCAGGTGTATAGTCACCAGTCAAATGACTTTTATTTCAACTTCCCCTTTTGCAGACACAATTCCAAACTAACAATGACATTCGTTCGTCAGCCTCCGTCGCCTAGTTAGCTAGTTCCGGGTTCGAATCCCGGCGAGGGCATTATTTGTGTATTTATTTATCACAAATATTTGTTCCTTGGTCATGGCTGTCTATGTATTTTAGTACCTATAAATAAATAAATAAATAAATAAATATCTAATAAATAAATATCTTGGGACATCTTACACAAATCAACCTAGTCCCACGGTAAGCTCAATTAAGGCTTGTGTTGTGGGTACCAGGCGACGATATATATAATATATAGATACGTATAGATACTTAAATACATACACAGCCATGACCAAGGAACAAACATTTGTGATAAATAAATACACAAAGAATGCCCTCGCCGGGATTCGAACCCGGAACCTCCAGCTTCGTAGGCAGGGTCACTACCAACTAGGCTACAGAGGCTGACAAACCTATATGTATCTGTCTATTATATATGCCTAGTAACCACAACAGAAGCCTTAATTGAGCTTACCATGGGACTAGGTTGATTTGTGTAAAATGTCTCAAGATATTTATTTTATTTACTTTCAGATTCTAGACGCAGAAAACTTAAGAAAATTCAGTTTGCAATGCGTAGTAGTGAAGGTGTATGTACCAGCGAAGTACCAGTTTAAGCGCACGCGCATCCCATTCCACTACTGTCAGGGGACAGTCTACTATCTGATGATGCGAACCGTGGGCAGGATACAGATACATGAATTTTATTTCATGGCATGGTTCTATATGCCAGCGACATTTGTGTTTGAGTATTACCATCCTATAATGATATAGATTTACAGTCACGTCTAATAATATGTATAGGTACATTTCGGAACGTATGTCATAAGGTTCAAAATCGTATACATATTATTAGAGCCGACCGCAGAAATGCTCGATACCAATCTGTTACTTATGTTATAATGACAGGATTGAAGGTGCCATACATTAGATTCTAATACACGTACGTTTACCTTAGTTAAAAAGTTTTTGAGAAATATAGTGCGATAAATTAAAATACGAGTACAATAGTGTGAACAGGAAGTCTAGGACGAACATAAGTTAATATACCTAGTAATTAATTCCCTGCGCGGGATTTCTTCTACATGTTTGTGTGCTCATTAAATTTGTAAATTAATTATTGCGTACAATTAAGTGTTTAGTATAATTTACACTATTCCTGATAAGTAACACTTCTTTATGCTACAATTTGCAAGACGAATTTATAATAAGTATACATATTGTAACCTATATTATGGTGCACACTTGCACAGTTGCGTACATATTAATGGAGATGCCTGTAAACAACTGCACTCTTGACTGTACCTACTGCTTTAGAAAGAGAGGCAAACAGTAAGGCCGACGGGTTGGCCTACCTCGAACTTAGAATTTCGCAAATTTCGAGCATCTGTCTCTGTCACAATAATAATTGAGAGACTGAGACAAATGCTGAAAATTTCCGAATGTCGTAGTTTGGAGCGGGTAGCCCTTTTGATATGTAGCTCTTGAAATGCGACGTGGCATAATTTAGCACGGGTTATATAGATTGCTAATTGATTTCTATGAATGTATCACATATACCTACTGAAAAATACTACACGTTATTATTATCATTATTTATTTATTTCATTATCTTATTTAAGTTCTTACAACGAGTGCCATTCTGTAATATCAATCTTCAAGATATTACAGCTCATCAAAAGAACCCATGCAGTTTTATTTACTACCATTGCATACCCCTTGGTCCAAAAAAGTACACGTCCCAATCCATTCCTCCCGTGAAGTTCGCAGGGATGTACCATTCCAGAAAGTGGTACTTGTATCGTGTATGCGAGTGGCAGTAAGTGATGCGAGGGACACAAACCTGAAAAAAAAATCAAATTATTATACTCTACTTGCATAAAGCACTTGTGGTCAAGCGGCAAATCCCATCGTGTGTTCAGTCCCCGGCTCGTACCAATGAGTAAATAATGAAATTCAACGATGTATGTGAAGCCCCCAGACAAAATACTGGGCCAGCGTTAGGATGACGCAAAATTGATGTCGAGTTGCGGAAAATTTACCACAATACGATACTCGACACCTACTCGCGAGCATTGCGGCAGATTTCAATGGTGTATTTTATAATTTAGAATCTTCAATGTCGGATAAAAAATATTAATAGGGTGAAAAAGTACGCGAGTCGGTCCAAAGCTCAACTTTTAGCTAGTATGTATACTTGTACCAAATTGCAGATTTCTAGTACTAACGGCCAGTCTATGCCGCAAACAGAAGGACAGACGGACATGGCGAAACTATAGGGGTTCCTTGTTGAATACGGAACCCTAAAAAGAAAGAGAAGAGCCACCTATGGACACAGTCTGAATGTAGTTGGTTAGTAACTTACCTGAAAATTGTAGGAGGTGTGTCTGAAGAGATCTTCCTCGCACGACAAAGCTCTGAGAAGGATACAGGTGGGAATCCTAGGCACATGTATCCAAGCCTAAGAGTGTCGGAACAAAAAATACATGAATTTACGTGGCAAAATAAATATTTAACAAAAAGCTATCGATTAGGTACTCTAAGGTTGTACAGTCGCCATCAGAAATATCTGAGCGGCCGCGGTACTCAAAAATATATGAACATGCGCTCTAACGCCATGACTATGTATGTCTGCTCAGATATTTGTGACCACCCCGGCCGCTCCGATATATCTGTGGCCTATACCACAAAACCTTACAAGCGTACAATTCTTTTTTTTTTTTTTTTTTTTTATACCACGTCGGTGGCAAACAAGCATACGGCCCGCCTGATGGAAAGCAGTCACCGCAGCCTATGGGCGCCTGCAACCTCAGGGTGTCACATGCGCGTTGCCGACCCAATAAAAATAACGTTGGCACAACAAAGTGGCTCCACTCCACCTGATCGTAAGTGAAAAGTAGAGCCCAAATCGCGGCGGCAACGAACAGGAGACAATCAGTAACCTGTTAGTTGCCACCGCCTTGCTGGCCCGCTAGATGCTGGTAAATACACCGGCTGACCCCGAAACACGGCAAACACGAAGGTAAGTCATTTCACGGGCGTTTACACCGAATGTACGGTGGTAGCCAACCAGGCGGGTACTAGTAAAAATACCCTACCACCGGCTGAGAAGCTGGATACTCAGTATTTCCCTGAAGCCGCGTTTATATTTGTCTGTTGTGTTGTGTTGTGACGCATCAGAACGGTATCGGTTTCAACTATTTAATATCGTTGCATTCACATTTATCTGATGCGCTGTGTTGTGACGGCGTGTGTTGTGTCGCGTCACGAGCGATCCCGGTCCGCGTCAGACCGGGTGAGGTACGGGGGGCGGGGAAGCGACACGGCACAGCAGTGTGAACGCGCCAGTGTCGTGTCGTGACGTGTCAGAGCTGCAAACTGTGCCTTCGACGCTCTAAAATACTGACGAAATTTTTCAGGATCACTCTCAAGCTCCTTAACGAGACAATGAAACTCGCCTTTAGTTTTCCTCTTTTTATTTACTAAATGAATCCAGTACCTCCTTCTCTTTCTTTCTTTTGTAAGAAGCGTAGCCAGCGCCAATAAATGCAATTCATCTTCAAAATCGGAATCTGAATCGGATGATTCTTGAAAGAACATTGCGAACGTGTGAGCTATCCGAGTGCTGAGAACGAACTGATATAAAATTGCGTCAGAATGCGTCATAACACGTCATATAAATGTGAACGGTAGCCATCACGACAGAGAGCATCATAACACAACACGACAGACAAATGTGAACTTAGCTTTAGTCGACTCCTACGACACCCACGGGAAGAGAGGGAATTCTACAAAATTGTAGAAATTCCCATACAAAAAGTTGTCAATTTTGTGGAATTGTACGCTTGTAAAGTTTTGTGGTAAGTATAGGGGCCTGATGGCGACAGCATAGTCACGTCTATTGATATGTATACATTGTAGAACATGTCGTTGCTTATCATGAACATCGCTGCAATCCAAAATGCTTGTAATTTTTTTATTCTAGTGCTTTATTGTCAGAATTCAAATTGCGACAAGGTAGCATCTTGAGATACGGCATTGTTCATTATAAGCGGCGATGTGTTTGAAGCACAGGAATCAAAATAATGAACATATTATTGAAGCTGACCGTATTTAATTTAATCTAATACGGATAGGGCATGCAAATTTAATCGGTTTTTATTTGTGTGAGATTACGAGGAATAACCGGTTTTTACATACTTACCAAAACCGGTTTGCATGCCCTTAGGAATTACTTCATAGGGGAGCTTTTTCACTTTTAGGGACACCTAATTAGCATGAAATTAAGAAACCTTAATTACTGTCAGATTTGTAAGTATCACTACGCACTAATTAAGCCCTACATGTCAATAAAAACTCGGTTTTGGTGTAAATTTTGTAAACTTTAACCTCGTAAGGCGTACCATATTGGTACCCTACTAATTTCTTTAAATCAATATTTTGAACTTTGCTGTGTAAGGAACAGTGCCGAATTTGGTTTTGTAGGGTAAAAGCACCAATAGATGACTGCCACCCAGAAGTTGACTGATAGGTCTAAAAATGCAAATAATTAAATCAGGAATAATTTTACACGCCTGGCAGTATTTTTCTCACACGCGGCAGCACTATATCGAGTATCGCATGCGAATTCCCAGACAATTAAGCCACGCACGAGGCAGTGAGCGGTCGTCGAGTTTGCGCTTCGCGCCAAAATTGCGTTTTATATGGGATCCTTATTAAGAAAAGCCCTCAAAAATGTACGCTTTTAATTACGTAAAAAATCGAATATGGCTTTTATTTCATTGATTAACTTCAGTATAGATTTTAGACTAATATCTCTATCGTGTATATTATAAAGAATTGTTTTTTTAAATTTATTTTATGAGATATTTGCTGGTCAAGTTTTGGTTCCAATATTGTGTGTTCGGGCCAAAAGATGAACGACGGTCAACTTTTGGGCAAAGGCTCGAATTTTCAAATGCTTGTGTAAATTATAATAAAATAGCTAGATGTAATATTTATATATTAAATTACAATCAGTTTTGTAGTTGATTTTTAGACCAAAAGATGAACGACCTTTTTTTCGTGTAACGCGTTTTAAAGTAATTTACTTTTGTGTGGAAACGGGATTGTTCAACTCAAGAATCGCTGTCCAAAACGTGAACTAGGAAAATTTACTGGTTCATCTTTTGGGTTCGATTCCAATAAATGAATTCGAATCAATTTAGTTCGTTCATTTCGTTGATGCGGTGTCCAAAACATGAACCAACTGATTTTATTGAACGGTTGAATTTGGGAAAAGTTAAACTTTTGTTCTTAGAGATCAAATTGTTACACAATGTACACCGTGTTTATATTTCATTAAAAGAAGATTCTTAAGGTTAAATACAATTAATTTATCTTAGAAATCAACGTTTTTACTATGCTCTATTCATCTATTGGAGTTTTGGCGTTCATATATTGGTCTCGCTATATTGCAATTATGCTGGTTCATCTATTGGGGTCAAATTGTTCAGTGATAGGGCACTTTGTTCAACTATTGGTGAATTTGTGTCCTTTTTTTAATATAATTATTTTTATAAAATTACTGAAGTTTAATACGAGGCACAAAAATAACTTATTCTAAACTCAATTAAAAGCGGAATCATTTAAAAAAATAAACATTGATGAATATGAGTTACATCATATAGAAAAAAATATTTAAAGTTGGGAAAGTTGCTTAACTGTTCATCTATTGGTGATTTTACCCTATATAAAATCAATCAAAGAAAGGAAAAGCGACTTTATCGAGTTTATGAAAGGTTCAAATTTAATTGAAGTGAAGTGTGCATTGTAATGTACATTGGGCCTTACGAGGATAACCGATATTATTGAGATAAAAACAACGATAAAGTTTAAATTCCTAAAGATATAGCACTTAATTTTCGTTAGGTTGGGTGTCCCTAAGAGTGAAAACACCTAAGGATTAGTACCTATAATATACAGCAAGTTCACTGAGATAACTTTTACTTGTAATTACAGTAGGTACAATATGAAGTAATTCGGCCCGCAATGTAATACGCTCAAGTTGACAGATAATTTCAGGAGCGGATGACATACCTACTCGTAAATGCCATAAGGCCATAACAATGTTTACAGGTACATTGCTGGACCGAAAATCTTCTTGATCGACATACTTAGTGTCTAATTTTTTTCCCCAATAGTATTCATAACCATGTAAATGTTTTACAACTTTTATCATTTTAAAAACACAATTTTTTTAATTATTTAATTTTTTTAGTCAGGTCTATAAATAGCCTTAGAAAGGCCTTAGGCCGAGGAAGCAACATAAGAGTGACAATGTTATTTTTTGTATAAATTTATGATTTTCGCAAATTTTATAATGATTTTTAATTTTTAGAGAATGTTGTTATTATCTAGAGACTAAATCAAATTCAGATAATTTCAAATGCCATTTTAGTCTCTAAGTAAGTAAAATACGTGGTTAAAATCTAACGTAAAAAACTATAGGTGTACTTATAGATAAAGCTTCGCAAAGTGCGACACGGGTAGAATATTACTTACGCGCAATATTAACTTCCCCAGTAACTGTAAATGATGAAAATGGGTGTGTGTGTAGAAAACTGCACCTTGGGCTTTAAAACAGTTTCCAAAAAAGTATTCACTGTGTAAGAAATCTGAAATTAATAAGACAAGTGATGATATTTCAAGGTGTAACTCTACACCCCGAGTTCAAATACAGTCAATTGTGGACATTAGTACATTGTGCATCAAGGGAGGTAAGTACGGAATTACTAACGAGAGTGATAGAAGCCCGACGCCGTAGGCGGACAAAAAATAAGTTTTAAGACAAAATATATCATAAAATATTCCATGACGTACTGCCATTTCTATTACTCCCTAGGGAATTTCACTTTTCTATTACTCCCGCTACGCATGCAAGCAATGGCGCGCGTAGACAGCAAGTGTGATGATTAATATAATGCGTTTCTGCCGCACGCTTGTGGAAAGCATCTGTGTTCAAAAAACAGATAAGGTACCGAATCGCAGTGACATGCCGTATAACGACAATGTATTTCATTAAAGACTCATCAAAAATCTTTTGTACGGGGCACACGTCATGGTATGTGGCAGCTGTGTATTTAAGCCTCGATGTGGAGAGTATACGGTAAAATTATAACGTTCACGGTAGGTACGCCGCTGCGATTACGTACCGTCACCGTTTTATTTAGCTGGGGATAGCTATGTTGTACAAGTTGCAGACCATTCTCAAAATTGCGCGAATTTTCCGAGAATTTTCATGCGAATTTAAGATTAAGTTCTCATTGAGAATGCTTCCATGAGAACTTATAAAAAAAGTGTTATGAAGAATATTGTATTTCACAATTGAGTTAACAAGGCATAACATATACCTTAAAAGGCATGTATACCGGGTGTTACATTAGTCGTGATACAAACTGTGAAAAACCTGTTAAGATGGTCTTTCTGAACAAGGTTTCCTTCGGGACCCATATGAAAATCTTTATTTTTTTTAAGACTACGAGTAGTACAGTGCGAGTTCATTAATATGAATACATTTTTTCAGACTGACCTCTTACAAATGTGTTTTAATAATGAAACGAGACTGAAAATCATGAACACTTCTGTACCGATCTGTGTGAAAACCGTAATTTTTTTTTGCGACTTTCATTTAGGTCCTTTTGAAACCTTGTTCAGAAAGACCATCTTAACAGGTTTTTCACAATTTGTATCACGACTAATGTAACACCCAGTATACAACGGTTTCAGCATGATTAGATTGCTTGTAAATTTTTTATTGCCGAGTACATTCTCTATACAGTGTGTCCCAGGGAGAAGTAACCAGCTTCCTGGGACACACTGTATATGTCATATTGAACAACTTTTTCTATGGGACCAACAAGGAAACCGCGAAAAAAAATATGACTTATTCAAACATTTTGGTTGCGTCAGGCGAAAGGCGTTGGTGGCGAAAGGTAAAATTTTTTTACGGTTTCGTTGTCGGTCCCATAGTAAAAGTTGTTCAGTATGACTTATACAGTGTGTCCTAGGAAACTGGTCACTTCTCCCTGGGACACTATGTAGAAGGGATTGGGATCGCATCTACAACAAAATAATACACACACACTCAAGAGTATTTAGATGCAGGAACTTTCTTACCTTGAGCAGGAGATGAAGATAGTTTCCAGTCCTTGAATGACGTAAAGTACTGCCAACAAGGGTAGGTTGGTGCTGAAAAAGAATTCCAAAAGCATATTACGAAGAGTTTCACATTTTTACTAGTATGTAACTTGCCGTTAGTTGCTCGCTTTAATCAGCGGTATGTTGGTTGTTCGTTCAACACAGTAAGTGTGTATGTACACAGTATGTTACCAGGATTAGGGCTGTTAAGATTACTAGCAACCATTTTCAAGTATTAATAGTTAACGAATATTTAAAATAAAATTTTATTTCCTTCGTACGATATTTCGAAATTGATTATTAAATCAAATAACGGTCACGTTTTGCCTAAAAATCTGCATCTGATTCCACGGTTTTAATAAAAGTCTGCTGATGCTAACACATTGTATACGTAGTTCTGTAGTCTAGTCTTTGAAACGAATTTCATCTGAGATATTCAGTAACTTGAATAAATATTATTTACTTTCTTACCTATGCTTAGAAGATACAGCTGTACAGTGAATATTTTCATTTTTAGCGTTGCACTATATTTCAAAATAACATAAGGCACAATAGATATGTAATCTCTACAGCTTTTACCGATTCTCGCAGAGCAAATTCAAGTGCATTACTTGGTTGCTACAAGAACACTAATCATGAAACATACTACCTAATAGTTAGTAAGGTATCAATATTTATATTTAACATCGTGTTGGATTACTGTTTTATACTATGACTAAGAAAAATAATGAGTAACTCAAGCAATATCTACATGCAATTATAAACAATGTATAAAATAATAATATCAAACAAATCAAACCATCATTATCATGTCGCATTGATTTCTCCAAACACGTACGAGTATTATTGATCTCAAGCTGACAGGTACTAATTTTATTTATAGTAAGGGTCACGGTCCATACAAAGTTGAGAAAAATTGTGCGCTGCGAGTTACAGTTTTGTAATTTTAACCAGAGCTAGAGGGTCTCAAAATAGTTGTTTTTAGATGTGGAGGGAAAACTAATTCCCCCCCTGAGCGCGGGGGGAGGGGGGTGCATGTGCATGCGGAAGGGTTGCGTTTAATATTTTTTTACTAATTAATAAGGCCTATTATGCATTGTTTGGTATCATTTTCGTGTAAAACGGACCTGGGAAATCCATTTTTTATCATAAACATGAGCAATTTCATATAAAAATGTAGATTTTTTGGAGTAAAAGTAAAAAAGTTAACGTTTTTATTTTAATTTAAGCGTCATATAAGTATTAAAAAACAAACTTATCCAATTTAAAAAAATTGTGTAAGATAGTATATTAATTGCATTTTTTTTTAAATATACACATTTTGTAGTCTTTCATACAAAAATTCACTGAAAAAAATAATTTACCTGACGCGTACCTCCAACAAAAACCTGCGCGTAATCTCAAAGAAGAGACTTTTGTGCCGGCAACTGCTCATAGTGCTCATAGATTATACATATTTTTGTATTGTTCATATTGCAATTGTAAATATTTATTGATATGAAAGTAAATTGAATATTTTCTGATCTTCTTTTTTACAAAACCTAAGATTATTAAGAATTTTATTTGATCAGATTTTATCGATTATTGTATACCGCGTATATATATATCTGGTCTATCTGATCATATGTATGATATAGGTATAGTATCTGATCATATAAATCGGAATGGGTAATCATTTTTACAAGTGTCATTAGGTAATGATCTCATTACCAAAGACGATAAAGGTAATTTTCGCTAACCGGGACCGGGACTAAACAACTAACCCAGTTCACCTACGTTAAAAGTTTATATCATATGGAATTTGACAATCAATTGTTAAACGTTTACTTCATAAATCATCATTATTACCATATCAGGCGAAAGACGTCCACTGCTGAACATAGAATCCCCCAAAGATTGCCACAATGACCGGTCCTGCGCCACTCGCATCCAGCGGACTCCTGAGACCTTCACTGTCCAACTTGTGGGGGGCCTACCCACGCTGTACCTTCCACCTGCGAGGCCGCCGCATTGGCCATCGGTTCTACGTGCAATGTGCCCCGCGCACTGCAATTTAGTTTAGTGATTTGGAGAACTATGGAGCTATACTTTGGTTCTGCTGCGGATCGTCTAATTTCTAATACGACCTCGCAGAGAGACTGCCACCATAGCCCTCTCCATTGCCCTGTGGGTGACTTTAAGCTTTCTTATGAGGCCCATTCTAAGCGACAACGTTTCAGTACCGTATGTCATCACTCTTTTAAATCTTTGATCAGTGTGTGTTGCCACACTGATCAAAAACTTTTGTCTTCAAGAACTGCGGAATATTGGACGAAAAGATGTGTCGTAGCTTCCCAAACGCTGCCCAACCTAGTCGGATTCGATGATTGACCTCTTACTCAAAGTTGAACCTACCTAACTGGGTAGCTTGTCCTAGGTATATTATAGTCTTCTACACCTTCGAGTTTAGTCTCCGATTGTAACGGGAGTTTTCGTCTTATCCATGTTCATCCTAAGACGAACTCGCTCGAAGGCGTTACTGAGGTCAGCGAGCATCGTACTGATATCTTCCAAGGTCTCAGCCAAGACCACCGTATCATCAGCGAATCGAAGGTGAGTGAGGTACTCGCTGTTTATGTTGATACTCACCTTTTCCAGTCCAGTCTTAAAGACATCTTCCAGTGTAGCGGTAAATAGATTAGGGGAGATGACACCTCCTTGCCTGACTCCCCGCTGCAGTATAATATGCTTCAAGCTCTGGTCTTGGAGTCGGATTGACATAGTGGCGCTTTCGTACAAACACCTCAACATTTCGAAATAGCGGTAGTCTACTTGGTATCGTTAAAGAGACTGCAGTACGCCCAGAGTTTCGATCAAATCGAAGGCCTTGGGGGTTACCATGACGTACTAATGCGATTCAGTTTAGATTCTGGGAAAGGGGCAAGTGATACACGACTCGTATAGCCTTGTCCCTTTCTCTTGACCTAAATTAATCCGCATTAGTACGTCATGGAAACCCCCCTTATCGTAGTCCACAAACGCTAAACGCTAAACAGAGGGGCAGGTTATACCTATTCCTCGGTCTTCTGTATAACATTTACGAAACGCCAATTCGGAAACCGGCTTGTTCGGGAGGCTGGAAGTCATCAAGCCTGCGTGCAAGACGATTCGTAATGACTCTTGAAAACATCTTATAAATATGGCTCGGAAGTGAGATGGATCGGTAGTTCTTCAATAAGGTGTTGTCACCTTTTTTCAAGAACAGTACCACCACTCTTCTGTTCCATGCCTGAGGCGTTCTCCCTTCCGGAGTTGAACAACTTCTGAAGGGCCATAAGGATTGGTTTACCACCTGGCTTTAGATGCTCAGCTATAATTCCGTCTTCCTCAGACGCCCTGTTATTTTTGAGCTGTTCAAGAGCCATTCTAATATCACATAGGCTGATATCTCGGATATCCTCTGTATAGTGCCGGGTCAGTCACTTACTTCATAAGAAATTTATCAATTATCAAATTCCGTGTGACATAAACGTTTAACCCATGGTGCTTGGTTAACCCAGGTTGATGCAATTTGCCCTAACAGACATTATGGAGTATTTTATTTACGCAAAATCGCTAAATTCCCGCAGTAGAAACGTACTGTCAACAATAAGTCAAAGCAACGTCCCTTTTTTATTCGAGGTACGCGACAGGTGCAATTTTTTTACAACTTATTTTTGCATGGAAAGTTCCAAAAAGTATATATTTTTAAAAACTACAATAAATATACTATCTTGTAGTATTTTTTTTATTTTCATATATTTATTTGGTAATACTTATATAACGCAACAATCAAAATAAAAACGGTAATTATTTTACCTTTATACCAATAATTATTTTTTTATATATGAAAATCCTCATGTTTATTACCAAAAATGAATTCCTCGTGTCTGTTTTATATGAAAATGATACCAAATGATGAATAGTAGGCCTAAATATTAGACAAAAAAAATTTAAACATAACCCTTCCGTTTGCACATTCACCCCCCTCCCCCCTCGTTCAGGGGGGGAATTGGTTTTCCCTCCACATCTAAAAATATTTATTTTTACACCCTCTACCTCTGGTAAAAATTACAAAACTGTAACTCACAGCGCACAATTTTTTCCATTTGGACCTCTACTATTATGTTGTGATATAAAGTAAGGACCACAATAGAAGTACCTTAAATTTCAGTAAATCAAGTGATTATTGTATTGCAAAAAAATCTAGTCGGGTTTTACTATCAACCATGTATCACTTAAATGTGTTAAATAGTAGACAATTTTTTCATTCCACCCAATATATGAGTAGACACATTTTATTGACTTCGGATATCCATATTTTGCACTCATTTTGTTCTCAATGCTTCATTAATTTTACATTTGTTTACCTACAATCTACATATATGTATTTTCATCACACCTGCTCGTAAAAAGTGTTATTATACGCAGGCATACTTGAACGTAATGAGCTGTATTATGCCCATGGGCAATAATGGATTTTCATACGACATTATGTCGCACTAGCGCGGCGCGGCGCGCGCCGCGGCGAGATTCCTTTTATAAAATTGATGAATTTAAGTCATCCCTGATTTTGAGAAATGATTTAGACCATTTAAGAGTAGTTTTGTGGAAATATATAGTTTTATTTACTTTTTTTGCCTCACAGGTGTGATGAAAAACATTGTGTGTGCCACGGGCGGTACAAGAATTATGAACTCGTGTGAAGTAAAGCCCGCGCCTTCGGCTTGGGCTTTACTTTCACACTCGTTCACAATTTCTTATTTACCGCCCTTAATACACAATGTACTATTATTTACTGCCACTATTCATCTTCATTGCATTGCATGTCATATCAGCTGTTCAATGTATTGTTATTTATAAACGAGTTTTCTGTTCTATAGTAAGCCCATGCGGAAAACTGTTGTATGTAAGATACGAAGTGTTTTTGTAAATATTCAAATCGGTAAAACCAAATACTATGTATGTAATACTATTTATGTTAATTAGTCATACAGATACACCTATTTGATCACTTCATTCACCTGTTACTTACTCCAGTAAACATTTTTTTTGTAATATATAATGCAATTATATATTAAATAGAATGAAATTATCAAATAGGCACGTAATAAACATAAATAATATTAGTTTAATAATATTTATGTTTATTAGTTATTTATATTTAATATTAATTATATTGTAATAGTTTCTTCTACCGCGAGAATTATTATTATTATCGTGAATTATTTACGAAATAAAACTGTTATAACGGTTTATAACGTCTAAGTATTAATTAATTTAATTACATCCCGATTGCAACGAACCCTGTCAAGTGTTGAAAACGTCGGAATGTAATTAAATTAATAAATTTATGCTAAATAATCATTAATAACAGTTTTTAATAAAGTTTATGTCGATGAAGATAATAAATTAATAATAAATAAATCCTGCAATCTCGCCAATAACGAAATAGTATTGCACACATTACGAACTATGCAAAATACGGATTCCACACTCGAAGAAGCTGATTTTCATTCTTCTTACTCGTAGCATGACAACAAATATGACGAAACACAACATCAAAAGAAGAATGCATTCATTGCAGGCTGCACAATTACAAGAGACTTAATCGTCAATTGTGAAACTTGTCTGTATCATTCATGGAGTTATACCTTTATACAGTTGTGATTGTTTTAAGTAAGTAAATATCATACCTTAAAAGTGTGTAATTAAAAAAAACTTAATACCTACATTGTGTATTTTTCGTATAAAAATTAAATGTACATAAGATTTTTTTAATTTCAAACTGTCAGTATTTTCTATTATAATTCATGATTTATATATGTATAAATCAGCGTTTATTTTGAAATATTCTTCTAAGATGACTAGACAAAAATACTTTAAGACCTTAATAATTAATAGATATCATGGGTGCATTTTACACAAATCAACCTAGTCCACACTAAGCTCAAAAATAAGCTCATTTTATTTACGCGGTTATTAAACTGGCTTAAAATAAGATTCAGTGTAATTTGTTTAGATGTACCTAATACTAATACCTAAGACCAAGATCACCAACGTCCGAGGTGGGAATCAAATCCACGTACGTACTCAGCTTTCGCCTGTACCGTTCGGCCACTCGGTTTTAACAACCACCAGTCAATTTTCTTGGGTATATGCAATCTGATACAAGCCTATCCCACCTCAGACGTCTATTTTTTTGGTATATGAATATGACATTCAATATTTTATTGTTTATATAGTATTAAGTAGTGTGAGTACCTACTTGGGAAAAAATAAATACACAAATAAAAATATTTAGTAAAAAAAAAATCATTTGATTTGAGTTTCACAAAAAAACTTCAAGCACCAAAAGTTTTAAAGTAATTGCGTATTAACTTGTAATCAGCTTATTTCTCCTAAGTAAAAGTCAATACAATTTTTACGATGAAGTAATGTTAATGTGCATTGTTGCAATTGTTTTTGGAGTCGGTGTCATCCAGAATGACAGAGAGTCGATTGAAGAATTGTACATTCACTACAGATAGTACAGAGTGAAACAAAAACAGCGATTAAAATCATTATACTTCGATAAACAAATCTAAAAAAAATATATCGATTTCAACGAATTTATATGACCTTAAAAACCTTCATAGTTATCAGACGATACAGATTATGCACCTATCAGAGGTTCTCTCTTCAATTACATATTATGTTTTTTTTTCGTACAATGTTTTTTATGTTCCAGTATACTTGAACATATGCATTTGCATGATACGGGATTTATCTGTCTGCCAAGATGACTTTATGTTGAAGCCACCTGATGGGATTTTGAAAGAAAATACATTCACCTGGCTGGCATACTTACAGTATGTTCATGGTGAGTTCAGTATCATATAGTTAGGTTATCCAAGTAGACCAACGTTCACATAGAGTTATTGCTGTATTCAACCGTTTAATTAAATTATTCAAGTTTCGTTGTACTTCTTGCGGAATCCTGTCCCTGGAAAATATAAAAAATATTTATTAAAGATCTGAAAATTCTCCATCATCATCATCATCATCATCAGCCTATGATATTCCACTGCTGGACGTAGGCCTCTCCTATTAACTATGCGTATAGACGCATTAGGAGGTAAATGCCCATAATCGCCACGCTGGACAAGCGGATTGGCGATCGCAGTAATGTGTCCACTATTATGACGCTGCTGCCCATCACCAATCTTTAATCAAATATGGTCAGTGACACTTCAATCCCTTAGTCGACTCTTACGACACCCGCAGGAGGAGTTGGGAAAATTCTCCGTTCGTACCTAATTCTGTTTCCTTTTAGTAAAGACTGATTAAAATGCTGATTTGTACTTAGTCTGAGTGCTGCACGCTGTAATAATATAGTTTTAAAATGACAGAAAAAAATAGTATTGTAATTGTAGTTATGACGGGTCTACTGAACCCAAGCAAAGCGCCTCGCGTCGTGCTGGTGCACCGGCAATTCGTCGTGGGGACCGCGGCGGACTTTCTGCGTCTGCCGAAGAACTTCAAGCTGTAAGTTAATAAAATATGAATAGATACTGAAGTGTTGTGTATTTTCACATTATTAAGTCGAAGTAATGATTACTCATCATCAGCTCATCTGAGTTAAATAGGCAAGATGAATGGCAAATAAAATCAACACCTTTTTCGAACTGGCAAACTATATGAAGTATTATAAACAACGTTTTTCTTAGTATAAAAGTTTGGCAAAACGCAGCCTTAGCCTTACGCCTTCATAAGTCACTATCAGTTTATTGTTTTAGAGGCAACGTTGTATTCGGAGACTACGAACGAGATGAACAAGACTGTCAACTGACCTTAATGCAGCTCAAGTTGGGCGAGAAATGCAGCCGTGCCTACCTCGAGGTCCCGATCAACGAAGTCACCCCGCATCCGGAGTTCTCTAGGTAAATTGCCGAAGATTAATGGGCATTATTCAGTGCTTCACTAGTTAGCTAGCGTTGCGTAGTGGGCACAGCACAGCCTTATAACCACTAGTGTGAGAATGGATGCCTGAAAATGGATGGTGGTAAAACGTGGCCGTTGGTATAATTTCAATAAAGTCTCAAAATTAAAGGATCAATATCACTCGCGATAGTATGTGTCGCTGACAATTGGCACAGCGTGTCTTTGTACCGACCCAAAGCCATGTTCTCCGTTTAATGCTATTCCAGCCCGTAGGTTATCCATGTTAGTCGATATTGCTTCAAGTCAGTCGAACTGATGTGAGGAATTTAGGGCAGCTTTACCCTTATGTCACTGATTGGCTATGTAGAAACAGGGTAGAAACTGGCTGATTGGCATCTTGGCTACGCACAAAGGTGACCTTGACTCGAATGACCCATATGTTACAAGTGCTCCAAGCTTTGACGTAGTTAGTACATAAATAATGCAGGATTACCTGAAGAGAACTATCTGTTGAACTTGATGCTGGTGAAGATAATAAATGTTCATTCGCCTGCATTCCAGACAAAATTTGGCACAAACAGTCTTCATGCCTGCATTGAAGGTACATTTTGGCATCATAGGACTCTGTTTCTTATATTTGACGCATCTCTATTGTAATTTATAGGCGTTTAATGTAATATTCTTTATTTGTTTTTTTAGGTTTGGTGTTGGAAATAGTTTAGCTGTCGCCAAACTTATCAGGCCTGTGCAATCAGGTAAGTTAGTACGTTTTCAGAGGTTTGAACTGAATATACAAACGATACTCCTCCTGGAGTATGTGAGGCTGCTCCCGCGTTTCCGCTACTGCAGCTGTGGCCGGGTCGCATCCCACAAGGGTGGGACGGTCGTTGCACCGTCATTTGAGAGGCTGTTGAAGAAAGATTTGCCATGGGCATGGCGAGAGAGAACATGATTTTGGTGATGATGATGCGGTAAAGGCAAGTTAAGGCAAGGCACTATGCGCATTCAGAGGTTTGTAGTGAAATACATAACCTTTATAGTTTCGCCATCTCGGTCTGTGCGTCTGTTTGTCTGCAGCTGAACGAGTAATGGCTAGAAAGATGTATACTTACTTAAAAAAATAATTCTTCGCAATCGGGCTTAAAACAAGGCCCCTTTTTAAGAGATACACAATATTTTTCATCTCACTTGGGTACCGTACCAACAATAGAGTTTCACGATCTTGGTAACTTCCTAGGTGGTTTCATATTTCTGTAACTCCTGCTATGCAAGCGCACGGTTATATAGCATTCACGGTTATTAGACGTCTATTTTATTAATTAATTTATTCTTCAATTTCCAATTAAAAGTGTTAAATCTTTACAGAATATACCATCCCAATTTGTCTGCCAACATATGCAGAGCGTCAGAGAAAACGAGGAAGCAAAATCGTCATTTTAATTGATTATATCAGCAGTGAGTTGAATTCTTATTATAGGTATCCCTAAACGCTTATTTAATAACAATAAATTATGGATGCTGGTGGCGCAGGGCCGGTCATTGTGGCAATCTTTGGGGGAGGCCTATGTTCAGCAGTGGAGGTCTTTCGGCTGATATGATGATGATGATGATGAAATTATTGTTTATCCGATAAACCCGTGGATTCAAGTTGTATTGTTTTTAAATAATTCATTACTAATTGAGTAATTGATTTTTCCCCTCACTAGCTCGTAAAGCGCTCGTTTATCCTTAAATACGAGCGGGTAAAAACGCTTTTTACCAACAATTCCTATAGCCCCCAATGCCTAGTATAAGTGGATCTCTATGACCGTAGTAAACATGCGCAATCGGAGCTCATATGTTAAATTGGTCGTTTCTCATGGGTGACTTTGTAAGCCATTGTCTATATTAAAGTTCCAGAAGTAACTCTATTCTACGATACGTTTCGACATTGAGTTTTAAATGGTTTCCTTAAGTTAATTTACATTTGGATGAGATTTGTAATCATATATTATTTCCTTGCGATAGAGAGGGGAAAAAAGTTGTATTACACTTGGCGGCAAAGTTTGTTCAACTCTCGTGCCTTGAGACCTTCGCAATGCTCAAGATTCCAGTTTTTGAACCACTCGCTACGCTCGTGGCTCAATTTTAGAATCTTTCGCTAGCTCAGGTCTCAATATTAGCACGACAGTTAAACAACAACTTTGCCCCCTTGTATAATAAATAACTATTAACAGTTATTTCTTTCTGCAACTACGTACACCATGGTACTATCCTCCCATAAAAGGGCAAATGAATATAAAAATTACTGGTTCCGCAAAAATATAAATTCAAACGGTGGCGGTTATAATTGCAGGATTAGTGATTAGTGTTGATCGAAAAGACTTCCATCTCGTCCGACTGCATCTCGCATTTCTTTTATTTCTACCGAATGTCTGGACAGAGAGGAAAACGGCACCTTCACTACATACAAAAGTATATGCCGATAACTAGGGTATCTTTTCTCTGCAGCTGACCATGAAATATTCTTAAAATATGTTAAGCACTTAACCAAAAATAATTTACAGCTGTACCGAGGGATTTCGATCAGGAAAGGATGGGAAAGAAAACTCTCAAATTATATACCCACAAAGAGTGTCGGCGGCATCGTAAGAAAACGGTAGTATAAGCATTAATAAATAGTACTAGTAACATCTTAACGATTAAAATTTATGAAATAGTAGGTAATTTAGCATACGCATGCATGCAATCAATCAATGCACCGAGAATAATATTCTCACATTTAACTGACATTCTAATCATCAATGCTTCACTAAAATGGATAAATGCCTTTTTGCCAAATATTGTTGGTGTCTGGTAAAATGAATACCTATTTTATTCTCCATCCATAAGACATTTTTTCTTACAAACATTCTCAAAGGAAACATCCTATTAAATTGTCATGACTCCTGTGGGTGTCGTAAGAGTCGACTAAGGGATTTAAGTGTCACTGATCATTGTACAAGATTGATGATGGGCAGCAGCGTCATCAACATCATAGTGGATGCATTACTGCGATCGCCAATCCGCTTGCCCAGCGTGGCGATTATGGGCATCTACCTCCTAATGCGTCTATACGCATAGTTAATAGGAGAGGCCTACGTCCAGCAGTGGACTAACATAGGCTGATGATGTTGATGATGTTGACATCCCTTATGCCCAGTTCATATTATTCCAATCCAGTGATCCAGCTGTCTAATCCAGTCCAGTGCTGGACTGGAGCACATCTTTTACATTACTCTAGTCTTTGGATTGAAAACACATCGGTGACAATGATCTAGCACTGGTTTGGAATGGCTGTTTACATTATTCCAGTGCCACTGGATTGGGTGAGCTGGAATGAAAATTTGACGGTCTTTCCAGTCACTGGACTGGAAAGCTCACTGGAATGGGTGCATTCCAGCGTCGTTTCACATTATTCCAGTAGCATTCCAGTACCGGATTGGATTGCTGGACTGAAATGCTACTGGAATAATGTGAACCGGACATTAGTAATTTCGGGCATTTCATCTCAATCACACACATACAGCTGATGGAGCTTCAAGTGGTAGTCTCGTTGAATAAAGAATGATAGTAGGTACCTATAAAATCGGACTGATCCTATCCAGTTAATTTATAAATAATATGGGAATGTAAATGAATGTTTTCATAGAATTTAGGTAGCGAAGGCGCGACACACGTTCTATGCACATCTGGATGTGGCGTGCGGCCGGGCGCGCCCATCGCGTCCCATAGTCCCGACGGCGAGTTCGAGCTGATCGGCCTCTCCGCGGGCTACGCACCCTGCACCCGCCGGGGGATGCGCCAGCGCCTCAACGACGACCCGCCCATCTACATTGACGTCTTCCCATACGTTACCTGGGTTGTCAATATTATAGCAGCGCATGTCATACCGAAGCCGTATCCGAGTAATTTCAAGCTTGTCGATGGAAGATCAGGTTGGTCCATAATTTTAGATAGGTACTAGTGAAAATAGCTTGTAAAGGTAGGCTGATAAGCCTCTCTACAGTCCGCGCGCTATGCGCCGTGTAGGCTTAAGCCGCGTTTTCACCTAGTGTTCTGAGCGAGCATTCGCTTGTTCGTGGGCTGACGAACGAACATTTTGCTATGTGAATTATTATTTTTATTGTCTAAGAACGAACGAATGCTCGCTCAGAACACTAACTGAAAACGCGGCTTTATGATGGTACTGCGTCTACACACAGGAACGAGTTTTTGTGATAAATGGACGTTATTTTTGTTTTAGGCCTAAGTGTTCACAAAAGCGGGTACCTAAGAAAAAGAAGAGAGCAACAGAGCGGTTGGCGAGCGCGCACTTACCTCCACGGCAATTTCTGTTACAAGTCTAAAAGAGTCCAGGAACGTCAAGCATTTTTCTTCTATTCGGAGAAATTCGTTGTGCGCGCCGAAATGCCAGCCAAGTTACATATAGTACTAAAGGTATAAATAAAATTTTCTTAAAATAAATCTTTAAAACGTTGTTTAATGTTTTTAAACGGTGAAATATTTTACTTTTCCTAATCTTTAGTTATTTGTGTATGAATAGTTTACATTATAGCAAAAGTGGAATTCTTTACCGGCACATGTGTTTCCTCATACGTATAAGTTTGCCAACTTATCTTTAAAGTTTAAACGTAGCGTGAAGCTCTAGCGGGCCAGCAAGGCGATGGCAACTGACAGGTTACTGCTGGTCTCCTGTTCGTTGCCGTCGCGATTTGGGCTTCACTCTACCTGATCGTAAGTGAAAAGTGTTTCACTTACGATCGGCCCCAATTTCACAACATTGACAAGTCCTACAATTGTAAATCTACGGTTTCTCCAGTAGGAAGCGTCTATAGGCTACAGTTACCGCTTACCATCGGAAGGGCCGTGCGTTTGTTTGCCACCAGCATAAAAATGAGTGCAGGAACTTTAATAAATCAGCAGTAAATAGCTACTTTTATGCGAAGCAAAATTACAATTGTCACAAAAATCACGACAATTGTAGCGAAATTCCGACATAAGCCGAACCTCATCTCAAGAATTAATGAAAATTGTACTAAACCTTGCGACAATTGTCACGGGTTTCGAAAAATAAAAAGTAGTTTATTAACGATATAATAACGTTATTAGTAATAATTTTATGTTGGTGGCAAACAAGTACATGGACCGTCCGACAGTAAGCGGTAGCCGTAGCCTAGGGAGGCCTGTGACGTCAGTAACAGTGATATTTTACAATTGTCACAATTGTAATTATCGTGAAATAGGCCACAGGTAGAGTGAAGCCACTTTTTTGTGACATAATATAAAAAAATATAATATTGATACTACAAGCACTGATAACAGCGTTCTTTGTACGTTTCACTTTAAGTGGATACCTACGAACTATATTACTCAGAAGTTCCGGACCCGGACTGCAGTTATTCCGGATTTATACAGGTTACTTTGTCTGACCAACGGTCAACTTGCGGATAGTTTCAGAATGTATTCCGGTTTCCATACCCATGCAAATTTTTTGGAACTTTATTGACTAATAATAGAAGGGAATATAATTATAGTCTTTAGTTACTGTTCATACTTACGTTTAAAATTAATAAATCAACCTTTAAATTGGCACATTAAAATAAAATCGTGCGTTCTAACTAGCCTCCTCGCCATTGTGTAGAGCAGAAAATTCTGTCTTAAAAAAATATAAAAAGTGGGTCGAAGACTATGTTCGTTGTGACAAATACTGTCAATTAACGGGTTAAATTGCAAAGATGTAACTTTCTTTTTATGGAGAGCTACCTATACCTACATACAGATAACTGCTACTTGAGTGTCTGAGTCCGATTAAACGCAACGCCTAAAATTCCACCGGGACAAACATTTCAAACGCTTGTCAACAAAATTGCTAGCAGTGTTTATAAAGTAAATGTAAACTCCCAGGGTGCTTAGCCAAGTTGCCAATCGCTAGCGCTTAAACGTCAATCGTAAGCGAAAGGCAGCTAACTGTCTTTGTCGCACTAATATGCAAGAGTGACAGAGAGGGAAAACTACGATACGCTACCAAGCGCTAGCGATTGGCAACTTGGCTAAGCATCCTGGTCCCAATGAAACTCACAATTTAGGGTTGAAACGAAAAACAATTCAACCCCCAGTTTATATGTAAGGGAGGTACCCTGAAAAAATGTATTAATCCACTTTTTAGTAGGTTTCCGTAGTAAAGTAGAAACCCATATAGTTTCGCCATGTTCGTCAGTCCGTCTATCTGTCCGCAGCATGGCTCAGTGGCCGTTAGTACCACAAATTTGCAATTTGGTACGGGTATACATATTAATTACACGGACAAAGTGGTAGAATAAAATATAGAAACATTTTTTTTTGGGACCTCCCCTACTAGTAAAGTGGAGATGTTTTTTTTTAAACGGTTTTTATTAACTTCACCGCGTATCAACTGTCGTCGATGCTTCAAATCTTGTGATCGATTTTTCGACCACTTCTACTGCACCGAAATCAATGAAATTTGGAACTCTTATCAAGTCCCCATGACAATGCAATATTATAATATTTGTATCCTTGTATCCTCAAAGCCTGATGCTGCAGACGAACTGCTTACCTTAACCCTTTACGACCGAGACAAACATTTTCTAAAATCCTATGAAAAATGTATGTAGATCGTTTTAAATTATCTTCGTATACTTGTAAAAAATAATTAAAAAAATCGAATTGCCTTTTATTATTAAAAAAATCGCATGCACGAAAGTGACGTTCAGGGTCTATACGTAAATGCAAGATCTTGCAAATTAGTATGGACATGCATAAAAACATTAATAAAACACATTATTTATGAAAAAACTTCCTATTATAAGCGATCTTATATTTTTAGGGTTCCGTACCACAAGAAGAAAAAAAACGGAGCACTCATAGGATCACTGGCGTGTCCATCTGTCCGTCAGTTACAACCGATTTACTCCGACACTACTACTGGGCAGATTGAGTTGAATTTTCGCACACCTATGTAAATTGGTGACCCAACGATGGATGTCAAACGTAAATAAATGAGTTTTAAATGTGAAAGCTACTTTTAGACGGTAAATTCGAAAATAAAAATCAAAATTTTCACTTCATGATTTCGAGAAGATAAAAATGTATTATCAATGCTAATAATAATATGATGAATGGATTAAAGCGACGATTTTTTGGAGTCGACGTGTAATAACCAGTACTATTTGCAATATATACTTTTACTGACTGGGAAAAACGAAGAATCTGTAAATTACATTACATTATACATATTCACACAAGAAAAAAAAACGATATTTACTACACATTGAGTTTTCCCCAGTAATTCAACAATAGATTTAAAGATGTGAACGGAATTAACGGGTTTTAATAGCCAAACAAGAAAATATTTGTGGTTAAATACTTAAAAAGCTTATGCTAGAAAGTACTACGTCGTGCACAAGCAGAATTAGCAGTAATCTCGCACCTAGCTTTAGTGATGATGTGAAGCTTCCGAAGATAGACATAGCAAAGTTTACCGGAAACTATCAAGATTGGACGTCCTTCTACAATGTGTTCTCTTCATTCATCCACGAATAAGCAAAACTTAAGAAGAGTTCAAAAGAGCAACATTCATAATAGCAAGGCCAAAGCAATTCGAGAGATATTAGGTATGGGTCTTGTATTTTCATCTTTGTTAGGCACTCCATAGGTGTATGGAGTGCCTAACAAAGATGAAAATACAAGATATTATTAACCCAGTTCCTTGGATACGCTAATTAAAATACGATGAAATATATACCTAACGAATTAGACGAAATATGTAACCAATTCTTCAAAACATATGACTATCTTTCTTGGTTTCATTTTATGCGCAAAGACTGATTATGCATATCCGTGCAAATATTTATGACGAGCTCCGTCCGAACCTACAATTTTGTGCACTTATTATTTACGGGCATATTGTTTACACAAAATCACTTAATTTTATACTAATTTGTGCTAAATAAAAACGTTTAACTCTTTAAGAGTAAGTATCACCCAATAAATAGAATGTTTGTTACCGCAAATATACGAAATTACGAACTTACATGTGCACCTACTCCCACCAAAATACATCGCCATCTTCAACGCTGTCTTGCGACTGACTGATGCGGCCGCCAAAAGGTATTTGCTAATTTTACGTGTCGGCTAGTGTCTGCAGATTCGATCGGTATAGGTTTGAGCTCGAAAATACAATTTACTTGGTGACAGGATTTTTGCAAAGTAATTTGCAGGATTATATCAAACCGGTCGGAAAGGGTTAACCGAGAGTGTTAGACACATGAAAATGAAAGTATAGCATGTTTGGCATAATCAAATACTAACAGCCTGATCTTGACTTCCAACTCCTCACTCCTGATGCTGCAGTACTGCCCACAATAACCGCAAGGTTTATCTTTTATCGATATCTTGATTTTAAAGAAGTTCTTTAGATATTAAAGATATTAAGTAGAAACATGCGAATGCGAGAATACTAACGTCCAACTCCTCAAATCTGATACTCCAGTGTTACTGCCTGCCACAACCGCTAGGTTTAGCGATATGTAAATTTTGAAGTACTGCTTTAGATATTTGGTAGGAACATACGGAATTAATTATTATCATCATCATCATCATATCAGCCGAAAGACGTTTACACGCCTGCGATCCTCCAGCTGATAGAGTGACAGCGTGAGTGGATCGCGTAGGGAGAGCCGTCGGGCCTGCGGCCCTCGAGCTGATAGACTCACGGCGTGAGTGGTTTACGTAGGGCGGGCCGTCGGGCCTGCGGTCCTCCAGCTGGTAGAGTGACAGCGTGAGTGAATTGCGTAGCGCGAGCCGTCGGGCCTGCGGCCCTCTGGCTGATAGAATGACAGCGTGAGTAGGTCGCGTAGGGCGAGCCGTCGGGCCTGCGGCCCACCAGCTGATAGAGTGACAGCGTGAGTGGTTCACGTAGGGCGAGCCGTCGGGCCTGCAGCCCTCCAGCTGATAGAGTGACAATGTGAGTGGTTCACGTAGGGCGTGCCGTTGGACCTGCAGTCATCCGGTTGATGAGACTGAGAGTATGAGTATACCCCTCAGGTTCGCGTAGGGCGTGCCGTCGGACTTGCGGCCCTCCGGTTGATAGGCTGACAGCGCAGGTGGTTTGCGTAAGACGTGCACTCGGACCTACGGTCCTCCAGTTGATAGACAGAGAGTGTGAGTTTCTCGGATTCACGTAGTGCGTGCCATAGCGCCGTCGGGCCTATGGCCCTCCGGTTGATAGATTGCATGGATTGACCCTTATGGACCTCGGTTCGCGTCGGACTTTCCGTCAGACCTGCGGTCCACCGGTTGGTCGACTGACATTATGAGTTTATATTTTATAGTCTCGAAATTCGACTTGTATAATGTGTAAATACATGTGTACATACAACATAAAAATGTAAACTTGATTTTCTCAATAAACCAAATTGATTGATATATTTCTTATTGTCTGATCTCAGTGATCTCTGTTATCTAAGGTACTTATTGTATGAATAACACATCCATTTGAGACACTTCGGGCATTCAAGCTTACATTAACCACGCCCAGCCTTTGGTTTTCATTTGTCGATCGAGATATTTAATAACATTTTTTTAGTGTCGAATTTCTAAAAATATCTATTCAGCAGGGATTCGCCTCCCGTTACACATAAAACAATGTCCATTACGTTTACATATGTGTCGTGATTCGTGATGAAAGCGCGAGAGTATAAACGCTACTTAGCATGCATAATTCTATTACATATTACAAAAAACATCTTTGATCTAGAATAAATAGGTAGGTACATTATCGGAAATTAACTTAACAATGGCACTAAAAACTTGAAAATAAAATAAGTAAAAAAAAGTTTTAAGTTAAACGGTTTTTATTGCAGCAAAAACTAGAAAATAAAAAGTAGTTATAACTAACCGTAGATGCTACTTTCTGTAGATTACTCACGTGAAACTATTATCACTGTAGTCTTCCCAAGTCGGATGCTGAAAGCCACGTTTAGCCTCTATGTCAGTGGATTAAGCGTTACCTAATCGAAAACTTTTACCAAACTAAAATAAAAACGTGGGATAATAGCTATATTATTAATTTATTAATTTTGGCTTAGCTACTAAACTAAAATTGGAGATTAAGGTACTATTTGGACGCAGAATTGAACCCTCTTTCATTCTTACCTGAATGAGTTTTCGATCCAACGTTTTCGAACTACAAGCAAAAAATTTAAAAAATAACCATAAATTGACAGTTAGGACTTCGCTCTAAAAAGTCAAGCTCAACACCTGGTACTTAATGTGCGAATTCGGATTTCACACAAATAGGACAAAACAAAAATATTAAAGTGATTTCCAGCCTGCTAGAAATTTACAGAAGGAGTAGAAATAATGAAGAGAATCTTCTAGAAATATTTTTTTCTTGTCCTACTACCTGACCAGCTTTGTTAGTTTTAGAATGTAATGAAACATGTCCTGTCTTATTCCCCAGCTATCGGCGGGCGTAGAGACCACAATTCTGTGCGCGCGCATGCAGTTTCCTAACCGACAGGTAAAACCAAATAGATATATAGATTATCTCAATATTCACTGTTCAAGTTACTATGAGACCAACATATGAATCTTGAAAAAAATCCCTTTGGTCCGTTTTCGTAATTATGGTTTCGTAGTTACCTACGTAAGAAGAATTATATTTCACCGTTTCGTAATTGATTACCATAGCAGAATTTAATTTCTGCATTCGTAATCTGTTTCGTAGTTGACTACGAAACAGGAATTTATTTTTCTTTTTTCGCAGTCATTTGGCTGCGAATCGAGAATTATGTTTCACTGTTTGGTAATTCATTATCAAAAGAGAATTTATTCCTTTTTAGTAAATGAGTTTCGTAGTTACCTTGGATAAAATATGTTTTTGCAGGTAGTAACTGAGTTGTCTACAAAATGGAATTTGTTGGAGTTTCGTAATTAATTTATTCAGTTAATGAAACCATTAACGCTAAATAAATTCTAAATGAAATAATTAAAATCGGAACTTTCCTAGCTTTCGTATTTCCACAAAATGGAATACAATGAATTCAGTATAGTTTGTACCAAATAATTAAAACGTAGTGATGCCTTTTTTCTTTTGTTGGTACATAATTATGTACTAGGACTTTCAATATCGGTATTTTTAGACTACCAATACCGCGATCCCGGTATTAAAAGTCCTAATATGTACCTACCCAATAAAATAAAAGTTGTCTTATGAAAAAAAAAAAACATGACAACATAGCATCCAGCAAAAGATTAACAATATACAAGGTGGCCAAAAAACCTCTCTGGCAACGGGAATACACTTATTTTATGGCCACAGTTTATACAAGCAATCCATATTATTCTGTTTAAAATCCTCAGCGGGGATCTATTGGATGCCGACTACTCACGATCGATCTTTAAGGCATGCTCTGAGGGCAGCCTATGTCCAGTAGCAGTGGAAATCTATCGACTAAAAAATATTATGGAAAATGGCTAAACGAACAAAGATCTCAAAACAGTATCAGGCAGTTTATGAAAATTAACTACTTAGTGCAGTAAATTCTTTTTTCGTAATCAATTATGAAATAAGAAAAGTAAATATGTTTTGGTAATTAATTACGAAAGAAGAATTAGTAAGCAATTGCGAAAACGGAAAATAAATTCCGCTTTGGTAATCAATTACGAAACGGCGAAAAATAATTCCTCTTACGTAGCTAACTACGAAACCATAATTACGAAAACGGACCAAAGGAAAAAATCAGCTCACCCATACAAAGTCAGAAAAGTATGGTTTCAGTGGCGTAACTATTGGGTGGCAGGGCTGGCAAAATGCCACGGGCCTCCGACCCAAGAGGCCGTGAATTTAAATTTAAAATTAAACTGAGTACACAATGTAATATGTAATGTACCTATGTTTCACAAATAAACACTTTGACTTTGACTTTGACTTTGAAATGTGATGATTTTTACTGATAGGGCCAGATGGTATAATTACGCCACTGTATGGTTTACATGTTTATGTTCGAAAAAAAATAACAAAACCATTGTGTTAGGCCGCCGGGAGTACACCTGTAAGTTGTTAGGACGCAGCTATACTAAGGAATGAGATAGTGATAGCTACCTCTCACTCCTTAGTATAGCTCCGTCCCTCCAACTTACTTAAGAACATAGGCCCTGGTTTTTCTGGCCGGCGACCGACGCGTGTCCGCCGCCGATGACGTTCGAATGTTTTGTTCGCGAATGTTAGAGGGTGGTTTATCTGACACGTCGCCGGCAGCGGGTAACCGACGACAGGGCCTCACAGGTGTAATTTCGGCCTTACATACGTGAATACTTACGTATGTGAGCAATTCTCAAAAAAATTGTACATTTGGATCACGTCTTCTATACTGATTGATCTAAATTAGTATATTATAGTATATATGGTTGGTAGAGTCAATGATGCTGAGCAAGATGTATCTAAGTATCTATACGTATCTATCTATTATATATATCGTCGCCTGGTACCCACAACACAAGCCTTAATTGAGCTTACCGTGGGACTAGGTTGATTTGTGTAAGATGTCCCAAGATATTTATTTATTTATTTATTTATTTATTATTTATTTAAGATGCATCACATTTCCCAAAATTTTTGTAAACGGTCCTTTTTTGTTACCAAAAATGTACAGGAATCTGGTAACAAAAAGGAAACTTCCATACAAACTTTCTGCCCTTTCTCGGACATTTTACCTTTATTTTCACTTACCCCTGATTTGGGAAATGTAGTGGATCTTGCTCAGCACTATTGGCATTGACTCTACCAGCCTATTAATTTTTGTCAATACCTATCGAAAAAGCGATCTAAATGTACAAAATGTATGAGAAATGCTCACCGATTATGATCAATGCTCGGCGGAGGTGAGCTGATTTCATACTAAATGTCACGTGATACATGTCATTTAGTATGAAAACAGCGCACCCTCGCCGAGCATTGATTATGACCGATACCTCCCGTACAGATTTCGTATGGAGTTCGTGACATATTATCAATCTAAATTCGATTGTTTGCTCTCCAAAACTTTAGTAAAGTCATTATCTAATTAAAGTCGTTATAATAAAGGCAACATTATGAATCCCGGTGAGGGCATTCTTTGCGTATTTATTTATCACAAATATTTGTTCCTTGGTCATGGCTGTCTATGTATTTAAGTATCTATATGATTCTATCTATTATGTATATCGTCGCCTAGTACCCACATCACAAGCCTTAATTGAGCTTACCGTAGGACTAAGTAGATTTGTGTAAGATGTCACAAGATATTCATTTATATGATGAAATATGCGATCTACTGAACATAATTATATCTTGACACAAACACGAACAGTTTCACGGACAAAAAAGGCGTTACGAAGCCCTAAAAATATGAATAAGTAAATAAATAATAATAAATAAATATTTTTGGACATCTTTACACAAATCGACCTAGTTCCACGGTAAGCTCAATTAAGGCTTGTGATGTGGGTACCAGGCGACGATATATGTATATAATAGACAGATACATATAGATACTTAAATACATAGACACTATAGACAGCCATGACCAAGGCACAAATATTTGTGATAAATAAATACACAAATAATGCTCTCGCTGGGATTCTAAACCTGAACCTCCAGCTTCGTAGGCAGGGTCACTACCAACTAGGCTAAGGAGGCTGACAATTACTTAGATAATCATATATTTTTGTTATTTTCATCCGGCAGGTACATCCAAAAATCTCCGGCGTGGGAGGCTACAACATGACCCTCGAGTTCACCACGGACTGGTTCCCGTACGTGTTCTACTTCACCCTCGGGCTGACGGGCAAGAACTCCACCAGAGCCAACTTGAAGGAATGGATCGCGGAGAGACACCCGGGAGCGTGGTGATCATCCTGCAGGATGTGGTTTTTAATCCTTAATTCGAAAACGTCCAAAATGCTTCATTATCAGATTTGTTATCGTCTTTACAGCGGACATACCTGAAGTTAAGGAATTCCTGTACTTGGGATGCAACAATTGACGGTACAATTAGGTTCCCCGGTCTATAGCCCTTTGCAATCAAATCGTAACATAGATTTATAAAAGCTGTTAACATTTGACTTGATATGGACAATTTTTTTTGTCTTTCCGGCTTTGTGAGAAGGAGGCTTGATTACCCTCCCTCACTTCTGTCGAATTAAGGGTCAAGCCTACATTATTATACAGTGTGTCATGCCACAACTCATTACCGGTCCAATTAGAAAGTAAGTACATACGCAGAACGAGGCGAGCTAGACTATGCGACACTTAACCCTGATTCATAAACGTCACCTAATTTAGCAAGCCGGCAAGTATCGTTTGTCCGTTCCCGTCTCATAGAAATACTCGTAAATATTGATACTCGTGTTGTTGACGTTGATGTTGTGTTGGCGAAGGTTGGAAAAGATCAGTTGGACAGAGAAATAGACTAATGAAGAGGTACTGGGTATAGTCCAGGAAAGAAGAACATTATTAAAAGTGATTGAAATCAGAAGAGGAATAATTATAGGACATTTACTTCATCACGATGACTTCATTAAAGTTTTAATCGAAGGAAAGATAGAAAGAAAAAGAAAAAGAGGAAATCCACGGAGAGCCTACATGGAGCAATCGAAGGACTCTATAGAAGTTGAAACGTATAGAGAGCAGAAGAAAAAGGCAGAGAATAGAATAGAATGGAAATTTCTCCACCGCAAGAGCCAAGCTCTTAAATAAATGATGATGATGAAGACGAAACGGGACAAACTATACTTACCGGGTTGATAAGTTAGGAGACGTTAATGAATCAAAGGGTTAGGGCCTGTTTCACCAACCCTGAATAAAATCATTTGTCAGATAAATAATGTTACCCGTCCTTTTCTTTTATATGCTTGGAGAAAAGGATATCGATAATTTTATCTGATGGATATTCTTGTTGATTATGAAACAATCCGTTAAAGTCGCCGGTTGTTAATAGAAATTGCGACTAAAATAATAAGATTTATCCATTTATACCTCTATGCTACACCAATCTGTTTCGCGATATGTGTCAAAGACGTCAAATGCTATGGCAAGTCAGCCATTCATTTACTTTCTCGTTCGCTAAAATCTATTTACTGTATGGGAAGTTCCTTACTAAGTTGCTGGGCAATGTTGATCATTTTGATCAATCTGCCAACTTGCCAAGTGTGATTCGTACTACTTACCTCGATCTGACTTCACGCTTCCCATATAAAGTGACCGTCGGACAGCTCGGCTTAGCCCGGTTAGGACTCGGAGGGTCTAAGTCATTCTTAAAGAGCTGCTACGTAGACATTAACTATAATGATTATTTAAAACCATGTACATATTATGTGCTGATGTGAAATAAAAGGTTTTTTTTAATAATGGTGCTTATGTTATTTACACTACTGAGCCAACTTACATAAACAAGGTAGGTAGGGTAGGTATATATTAATGGTATATGAATTCAGTGACCTACCTATTTTGAGTAAGAAAAAGGAAAAACATTTTCTGCGTATTTTCTGTCTGCCTTTTTACATTTCTCAGAGAAAAACTAAAACTATCCCGTTTTTTATTATCTTTTGTAGCTTTAAGATACTTTAATATAATACTGTATTAGCACTTATGTACATTACATTACATTATCAGCCTATGATACTCCACTACTGGACGTAGGCCTCTCCTATTGACTATGCGTATAGACACATTAGGAGGTAAATGCCCATAATCGCCACGCTGGGCAAGCGGATTGGCGATCGCTATGATGACACTGCTGCCCATCATCAATCTTTTATCAAAAAATGGTTAGTGACAGTTCAATCCCTTAGTCGACTCTTACGACACCCGCAGGAGGAGTTGGGGTGGTGACAAATGTATTCTTACTGCCGTCACCACACGGCTTATGTACTTATGTACTAGGTAAATATCAAAATATAGTAGCTAGGTATGTAACTGTATCACACTTAATTAGTTGGTAAAGGCTAAGCCTCTGTAAGATATTTAGAAGTTTATAAAAAAACACGAGTTACCACCTTTCATATTATGATATCACTAAAGTAGGTAATTAATAAAATAAAGTTGAGTTTATAATAAAACAAGTTAAATTTTTTGGAAAAAGGTTAAAATTAAACAATCTTAGTTTTCAAATAATTTAATAAAAAAATAATTTTAAACTTGTAAAAACATGATTACAATAGTAATTTATAAAAAAACACGAGTTACCACCTTTCATATTATGATATCACTAAAGTAGGTAATTAATAAAATAAAGTTGAGTTTATAATAAAACAAGTTAAATTTTTTGGAAAAAGGTTAAAATTAAACAATCTCAGTTTTCAAATAATTTAATAAAAAAAATAATTTTAAACTTGTAAAAACATGATTACAATAGTAACTACAATTATTATGCAATGCGTTTAAACATAATCAATACCTCGTGTAAATCTAATACGGGCGATCAATAAAACCAGGCATGGAATTCATCGGTGTACCTACTCATCACGATTACGAGGTTTTTTAAAGTTACACTTAATAATGACCCATGAGCAGAAAAGTATAGGTAGGTACGAATTATTTGTTATTATTGATATAGCAGTTATTTCATCTGCTTTTTAAATTGGCAGTCAACGAGCGTTAAACATGAGTGTGTTGCTCTACATTGCGCGTTGAATTATTTTTAAACGGTTTTTATCCTTCACCGCGTATCAACTGTCGTCGATGCTTCAAATCTTGTGATCGATTTTTCGACCACTTCTACTGCACCGAAATCAATAAAATTTGGAACTCTTATCAAGTCCCCATGACAATGCAATAATATAATATTTGTATCCTTGTATCCTCAAAGCCTGATGCTGCAGACGTACTGCTTACCTTAACCGAGAGTGTTAGACACGTGAAAATGAACGTATAGCATGTTTGGCATAATCAAATACTAACAGCCTGATGTTGACTTCCAACTCCTCACTCCTGATGCTGCAGTACTGCCTACAATAACCGCAAGGTTTATCTTTTCAGACAGCGTGAGTGGTTCACGTAGGGCGAGCCGTCGGGCCTGCGGCCCTCCAGCTGATAGAGTGACAGCGTGAGTGAATCGCGTAGGGCGAGCCGTCGGGCCTGCGGCCCATCAGCTGATAAAGTGACAGCGTGAGTGGATCGTATAGGGAGAGCCGTCGGGCCTGCGGCCTTCCAGCTGATAGAGTGACAGCGTGAGTAAATCGCGAAGGGCGAGCCGTCGGGCCTGCGGCCCTTCAGCTGATAGAGTGACAGTGTGAGTGGTTCGCGTAGGGCGAGCCGTCGGACCTGCGGCCCTCCAGCTGATAGAGTGACAGCGTGAGTGGTTCGCGTAGGGCGAACCGTCGGGCCTGCGGCCCTCCAGCTAATAGAGTGACAGCGTGAGTGGTTCGCGTAGGGCGAGCCGTCGGGCCTGCGGCCCTCCAGCTGATAGAGTGACAGCGTGAGTGAATCGCGTAGGGCGAGCCGTCAGGCCTGCGGCCCTCCAGCTGATAGAGTGACAGCATGAGTGAATCGTATAGGGCCAGCTGTCGGGCCTGCGGCCCGCCAGTTGATATACAGAGAGTGTAGTCTCTCGGATTCACGTAGTGCGTGCCATAGTGCCGTCGGGCCTATGGCCCTCCGGTTGATAGATTGCATGGATTGACCCTTTGGGCCCTCGGTTCGCGTCGGACTTTCTGTCAGACCTGCGGTCCTCCGGTTGGTCGACTCAGAGAATGAGTTTATATTTTATAATCTCGAAATTCGACTTGTATAAAAATTTAAACTTGAAATTCTCAATAAACCAAATTGATTGATATATTCCTTATTGTCAGATCTCTGTTCTCTAAGGTACTTATTGTATGAATAACACGTCCATTTGAGATACTTCGGGCATTCAACCTTACATTAACCACGCCGAGCCTTTGGTTTTTATTTGTCAATTGAGATATTAAATTTTAAAAAATGGTGTCGGATTTCTAAAAATATCTATTCAGCAGGGATTCGCCTCGCGTTACACATAAAATAATGTCCATTACGTTTACATATGTGCCGTGATTCGTGATGAAAGCGCGAGAATATAAACGCTACTTAGCATGCATAATTGTATTACATATTACAAACAACATCGGTATACCTACTTAGTATCGGAAATTAACTTAACAATTGCACTAAAAACTTGAAAATAAAATAAGTAAAAAAAGTTTTAAGTGAAACGGTTTTTATTGCACCAAAAACTAGAAAATAAAAATTTGTTATAACTAACCGTAGATGCAACTTTCTGTAGATTACTCATGTGAAACTATTATCACTGTAGTTTTCCCAAGTCGGATGCTGAAAGCCACGTTTAGCCTCTATGTCCGTGGATTAAGCGTTACCTAATCGGAAACTTTTACTAAACTAAAATAAAAACGTGGGGCGTTATTATGAAGAAAGAAACATACAAGTTCAAAGTATGTAATTGTAGCTTTAATTTTGCAATTAATGATCCATCTGTTCCGTCACTTCCACAGAGGTAAATATATTTTATCAAGGCCAGAACGAAACTTATTACACTATTGCTATCTTGATTTTTATGTGTGTTCTTAAATAACTATAGTGACTTAATCACAATTGCGTACGCCCCACGTTTTTATTTCAGTTTGGTAAAAGTTTCCGATTAGTTAACGCTTAATCCACTGACGTAGAGGCTAAACGTGGCTTTCAGCATCCGACTTGGGAAAACTACAGTGATAATAGTTTCACATGAGTAATCTACAGAAAGTTGCATCTACGGTTAGTTATAACAAATTTTTATTTTCTAGTTTTTGGTGCAATAAAAACCGTTTAACTTAAAACTTTTTTTACTTATTTTTATACGGATAATTTTGTTGCTCTAATTTTAAGTAAAAGTTTTCTAAATGTACTTATTAAGTGCTAAACTAACATCCGTTAAGAGCTTCGCCCGTATTAGACATACACCACGTATAGTCATAGCATGATTAACTGCCTACAACTGATTGACTAAGCACCTAGAACACGCCTAGTCACGCCAGTTACGTCACTACTTTGAAAAAAAAGTAGGTGCGAGCTCTTCGTTTCAGTCTTGAATAGCAGCGTGTAATGTCTGTACTTACACCTTTTTTGACACGTGTCGTAAGAGACCGCAAATTTTGAACTTCGATCTTGGACTCGAAATTTCAATGTACTTTAGTGATACGCGCGATGTATAAAGCTGGCAGGATAATCAACTTATTTTAGACCTCAATGCTTAAGTCATTATTCCTCGTCTTCTACTAGGACCTCGTAGTTATAGAACATGTGCTCCGCATAGCCGAAACCGATGTTACAGGTACCGCGCGACCGCTGCAACTAAGGTAAGAAAAGGTACAATTTATTCGTTTGTATATTTTAAGCAGCATGATAAAAATTTCAGCATTAGTACGGAAGTAGGTATACTGGTATATGAATATACTATGAATAGCGATTTAATCGTATCGTATGAATACCTAAATTTTGAAGCAAAGAGCATGCAATCACGTTTATAGTGCTGAGTAGTAAATACATTGCTCACGGTGAGATGTCGGCGTATTGCGATTTGCGGTCCTAGAACAGACCCGCTTGAAAAGTTTCGGGCGGTCGCTAGCCAGTTCCTAGTTTGCGTGGTAATAGTTGTAAAACCATGTTCTCTGTTAGACTACCGTTGCGGTGAACGCGGTTAACCTCGCTCGTCGTCATCGGACTGGTCAACTTAGAAGGCGCCAGTCCGTACGGTAGCCGCTATCTGGCAGCCAGTTGAGGCCCGCTCTAGCTATTAAGTAGTTGTAATACCTTGCCCACGGTGATACCGCCCTCGTATCTCGCGCGGCACACGTAAATCGGTTCGCCATCCCAAGCCCGGCTCGCTTGGAAGGCGCCGGCCGGGATTGCGTTGCCGCTGGCATTGACCCAGTTGGTGGGGCCGTTTACAAGCACCTGTGAATTGAGAAGAGGATATAATGGCGATGGCGTATCAAAGGTTCAAAGGCTATATTTTTTTGGTTAGAATGGCGAGGGCTCATTAACGTAACGACTCTCCATTTAGACAACATTAGTAGTGCTGGTGAGACCATATCAATCTGATTTATAGGGAACGTGCACGAAATATAGGAGGCAGCACTAAACGACCAAAGATACACTGCGCGGAAAACTATAGTAGATTGTGTCACAAGGGAAGTGGGCGTATATCCTGTATGGAGCGACGGATTCCACAATTGAATCCCGACCGTAGGGAGGGATTCTAAAGTGGAATCCTGAGCGTAATGAAGGATTCAAGCGATAACGCCCAAGACGAAATAATTTTGATACCGTGTGACACATACGGCTTTTCACACCACCTATGAGGAAAATAAAAGATATATCACATTATTTATTATTTATCGATTCTGATTTTTTTTATCAATTATGAACGTTCTGTTTATTTTCATATTTCAATGTAATTTTTTAGGCTTGCAATAGAAAGTCCTTGAACAGAAAAGTGCCACTTTCATCCCTGCTAGCCGAAAATAAAAGTCCCGTATTCGAATAGGTGGTGTGATAAAGAACATATATTATTATTTATAGATACATTATAGCGCTGTTGGTTTTCCATGTAACTAAAATAAAATAAAAAAAAATAATGTCCTATTGCAGTCAAACTTTTTCTGATAAGGTAACATCGAAATAGTTTTCCCACGTGGCCTATGGTTCCAATTAGTTGACTATACCTATTGTGAGCAGTATATTTACTAGTACTGTCTGCTGCTGAATACATCGACAATTCTGATGAAATAAATTACCGAGTTGGACTTTAATGCTTTGTGATTGGTACTGACCTACAGTAGTTTGTGTAAGGCTACACCTGCACACCTATTTACTCTGTCGGAATGGACGCAACCAACCTGGTACTCTTTCTTACTGATCTCCAGTCCTCCATAAGCCATGTTCGCGTGGCGCTGCGACGGCACTAGCTTGGCGGGCACCATGATGCCCTCGTGCTGCGCGCGCACCACGTACATGATCTGGCGATCGATGTCATAGCCGCCCGCCGTGCCGCCGGGGGGCACCGTACCATTGGCCGCGTCCACCCACTTATAGTTTCTGACCACGGGTGGATGCACTATAGAGAAAATCACAGTTATAGTTTTCAGTGTTTAGACCTTTATCTTAGTGAGTAGACCTTTGGATATTTGGCTCTTCAAATGCGACGTGGTATAAATTAATTTAGCCCAGGTTAAGGTGCGACCACACCGCAGCTTAAAATACGCTGACGCTGTGACGCGTCAGTTGTAGAGATTTGCCGGTTCTGCCCCCGGTTTTGGGCGGGATTATATACTGCCCCGCCCACAATCATGGCCGCCGAAACTTAAAACAAAAACAAATACCCCCCACTTGGAGCGTTTGGGAGTGGTCCCAGCTATGTAAAATGGCGCCTTCTGTGTTTTATATCGTGGTCTACTGCAACAATGCACCGCACCAATAAAACCTTTCTCGAACCTCCATTGTTCTCCGGAAAGGGATCGATCCATTGTCTCACATCTACCTGGTCAAACGGTCGACCAAACAGGACGCCTATTCCTTTTCGATGTTTAAATTATATACTGCTGTGATTTGTCAATGGCATCTACATATAAGCAAATACCTAACAAGTGGGCTGGTATATAACTATGTACGTACATACAATTCCTTCAAAGGGGTAGTATTTAAAGGTATAACAAAGAAAAACTCTATCCTAACTCAAATATTCATCAGGGGAGCAAAAACGATATGTACATATTTTGTTAGGTGATTCATTATTTCCGTGATTACTTTATGTAAAGTGAACAATGACGTAGGTAAATTTATTACGGTATTATATGCAGAACCGGCGAATCTCTACTACTTACGTGTCACAGCGTCAGCGTATTTTAAGCTGCGGTCTGGTCGCACTTTTATATAGATTACATATTGTTACGCCGGTGGCATGATAAAAACTACAAATATGATTTTAGACACGTTAGTAGCGTTTTCAGCAGGCTGAAATGCGTTTTCAGGCCGTTTCAGAAGGTCCTCTTTCACATACTACAACATCAAATATTCTCCCCAGATACCGTCGTTTTCAGGCGCCTGAAACATGTTTTCAGGCCGTTTCAGGATACCCTCTATCGGATGGCGCAATAACCTGAAAACCCGTTTTCAGGCGTTTTCAGGACCCCTTTTGGGCCTCTCAAGTACAAATCGGTATATAGCTAAATTTCCCATAGGAGTGAAAGAGAAAGCACTATTAGATAGAGACAGCACGAAAGAATGTTCTGGAAAGATGTGAACGAGACAGCTATAGAGAGAACATTCTGGACAGGTGTGAAAGAGAAACCTGTAGAAAGAGACAGCGATACTCTAGAATGTTCGCGCACCTAACTCGGGAACTTTCTAGAGTCGAATCTTCTCGTACTTTGTAGATTTGAGTGGCTGGTATAAATACACAGCATGACCCGGCCGGGGGTAGTTTCTATCGAGACAGCGAAGAGCTAACATTAAGAGCGAAGACTGCGATTCTATCGGCGAGTTTGAGAGTGTAAAAGTGGACCAGTGTGAAGTGTTAAGTGTGTGACTAGTGTTTTAGTTTGGTGTTTGTTCTTTTAATTAGTAATTAAAGTCTCAGTTTTAATTAGTGGCTTATTTATACATTTTCTATAGAAAACCCACCCCACGAACGTAACATTTTGTAGTATGAGCAAAGTCCTAAGAAAGCACGTACAGCAGTTTTGTCCCTCGGTATGGGCCAATCCTTTACAGCGCTGATCTTTTCAGGATCTGTCTGGATGCCGTCCTTGGAAATCACATGTCCCAAATAATTGACTTTCTGTTTGAAGAGCGAACATTTCTTTGGACTTAGTTTCAGATTTGCCTCTCGTAGCTTAGACAATACTTGCTCCAATTTATTAAGGTGGTCATCGAAGTTTTTACCAATGATAATAATGTCATCCAAATAAACCAAGCAAGTATCTCCTAGTAGACTAGCTAATATTTCTTCTATTAACCTCTCGAATGTTGCCGGTGCGTTGCACAAACCAAAAGGCATAACATTGAACTGCCAGAGTCCTTTACCAGTTGAAAAAGCAGTTTTCTCTTTATCCTTATCCTTGATTTCGACAGTTTCTATCAAGACAGCGAAGAGCTAACATTAATAGCGAAGACTGCGAATCTACGGCGAGTTTGAGAGTGTAAAAGTGTACCAGTGTGAAGTGTCAGTGTGTGATTAGTGTTTTAGTTTAGTGTTTGTTCTTTTTACTAGTAATTAAAGTATCAGTTTTAATTAGTGGCTTATTTATACATTTTCTATAGAAAACCCGGGTGCGTATCATAATGAATACGCACTTTTAGTATAATTACAGTTTACAAACGTTCATAACGTATACTAACGTTAGGTATAATATATTAAACATCTATTTCCAAATAGTATAATACAAAAATAATATAACGTTAATAATATATACCGTTGTTTAGTCTAACGTACATATTAACGAATTCCGTTTCATATATCAATATAAAGGTATAAAAGTTAAAACATATACTAACATCTGATATAACGATATAAATATAACTGCGAGAAAAGTAAGTTAGGTTAAGTTCTACAAAAAGGTATACGTTATATTACTTACCCTTTTCAATCCGTTCTAGCCTCGAAACCGTTAGGTTTCCTGATTTATTACTTGGATGGGTTACCATCCAAGTAATAAATCCGACATGGATTGGTTAGGTTTCTAGCGTAGTTTCCCGGATAAATAAAAGACCTACTTACTTTTAATTAATCGTTTACGCATCGTCATTCTTGCGAAACCAAAAAAGGGGGGACGGGGGGGCGTAGCCCCCCACAAGGGGGGTTCGGGGGGCGGAGCCCCCCGCATTAAAAAATAACAAATCTGTACATCCCCTACTCTAACCTGGATAGGTTCGTTAGGTACCTTTTATCCCTTAGAGCAGAAATAGAAGCCCCGCGCAGCGGGGCTTCGTCGACCGGTTCCCAGGTCTAAATCGCTTCCTATACGGATACGGCTTAATAAACGGATAAATAGTAAATCAATTCAAATGAAATATAATGATAATTCTATAGTTTAATAATTAAAAAATCGTAGGGGCTTATATTTTGTGTAAGATAGTTGTTTTGTATATTAGATTATTTCAATGTTATACCAATTAATCGTTATCGTAAACGAAATTATATGTTACGTTCATTATACATTTTACAAATATTCATTTAATAATTATACCTTTTATACGTTATATTTATTACACGTTAGGCATTATACATTTATACAAACTGAATTTATACATTATGATGACAGTACGTGATGCGAGGGACACAAACCTGAAAAAATTCGAAATTATTAACTAATATACGCGTAAAAAGCACTTGAGATCCAGCGGTAAATCGAAGCGGAATCGCAGGAATTGAACCCAAGACCGCAACGCAGCGGTCGTGGGCTTATAAAATACTTTAAAATAAAAGTATTTCGAACATGTTCGGCCCAGCCGTTTTTGAATAACTATACGGAAACCTACACTGAGCTTAGCCCGACATGCTCTTAGCCGGTGTTTCTTATAAATGCCTTTATGTATATTTTACGAGTATGTATAAACAAAAGAGTGAGACAAAAAGCAAGAGCCTGTAGAAGGTATTAACCTATAGACACCGCACGGTCTGAACCACAACACAATATTTAAAAATGATAAGTAGGTAGCTTACCTGAAAATTGTAGGAGGTGTCTCTGAAGAGATCATCCTCGCTCGACAAAGCTCTGAGAAGGATACAAGTGGGAATCCTAGGCACATGTATCCAAGCCTAAAAGCGTCGGAACAAAAAATAGATGAATTTACGTGGCAAAATAAATGTTTAACAAAAAAGCTATCGATTAGGTACTCAAAGGTTGTACAGTCGCCATCAAATACATCTGAGCGGCCGCGGTGCTCAATAATATCTGAACATACACTCTAAAGGTGCGGTTAAACTAAAAGAGCATTCGCTGTTCTAACCTCCCACTCTACGAAATTCGATCGGTAAACAAAACGTGATTGGTTGATTTCTTAGAACGGGCGCTAGAACAGCGAATGCTCTTTTAGTCTGCACGCACCTTAACGCCATGACTATACAGGGTGGGAATGAGTATACTGACAGAATGCATTTATGATGTCAAAAGAAGAAAAAAATATTATGACACTATGTCATTTTCGGAAAAAAAAATTATTTTTAATCCTTTTTGGGATTTTTTTATACATGAGTAATAAATTGATATTAAAGATTTTTTTAAGAATTAATTTTTTTTTTGTTGAACATTTCATTTGATACTTTTTTGTCATTTTCTCTAACTTTCGTCAGTGAGTATGTCAAGATGAAAACTAGTAGTGTAAGAAATTTAATCCTGCAGGCATAGTGACTTATGATGAAAACAGTTTTTTGAAAAACATGTCACTATCTCTTAAACTAAGCCGAACCCAGAAAAGTTCATAAGACGTTATAGTCTCAAAATGTGGTCAGGAATACCTTTTCAAGTTTGTCGGGCTACTACACATCAGTCTGCTCAGATATTAGTGACCACCCTGGCCGCTACGATATAACTGATGGCGACTATAGTCACGTCTATTAATACGTATACATTTTAAGACACGTGTCGTGTCTGAGGCACAGGAATCAAAATACCGACCGTATTTAAAAACCGACCATACTAAAATTTAAAACAATCAAATAATTTCATAGGGTTTAGTACCTATAGAAAACGACAAGTTCACTGAGAATCACAGTACAGTATAAAATAATGCAACACACGCGAGTTAAACGCTCGTTGACAGATAATTTCAGGGGGAATATTGTCATTATCTCAGAGATTAAACCAAATTCAGATAATTTGAAATGCCATTTTAATCTCTAAATACGTGAAATACCTACGTCGCTTAAATCTTTATACAGTGTATAGATAAAGCTTCACAAAGTGTGACAAGGGTAGAATATTACTTAATATTAACTTCCCCAGTAACTGTAAATGATGAAAATGGGTGTGTGTGTAGAAAACTGCACCTTGGGCTTTAAAACAGTTTCCAAAATGGTATTGACTGTGTAAGTAATCTGAAATGAATAAGTGATAATATTTAAAGGTGTGACTACACTCAAGAGTTAAAAACGGGGAATTGCTGACGCACTACGTATAATTATGTTTCTGCCGCATGCTTCGAACACCGCTTCTCAAAAAACAGACACGGTACCGGATCGCAGTGACGTGACGTTTAATGCCACAGTAACCGTATTACCGTACTTATGACTTGGCAAGTATCGATAACGTTAGGTTTTACTCGATACGTAAAGCTCAAATTACGTTACTGCGAGCGATATAGAATTAATTACGAATCGAGTAAAACTGAACATATCTTTTACTTTCCAACTGATGATACGGCTAACTGTATTTCATAAGCGACTCCCGTCAACAATCTTTTGTACTCGGCGCCTGTGTGTTTTAGCCTCGGTGTGGAGAGCATACGGTACAGTTATAATATTTACGATACACCACTGGGATTCCGTACCATCACCGTTTTTTAAACTGCGGTGGGGTCGCACCTACAACCAATTACACACACACACGCACTAGAGTATTGTAGATGAAGAAACTTTGTTACCTTGATCAAGAGACGAAGATAGTTTCAAGTCCTGGAATGACGTAAAGTGCTGCCAACAGGGGTAGGCTGGTGCTGAAAAATAATTCCAAAAGGGTAGTATTAGCCCACAATAAAAAGGTAATATTAATTAGTTAACACATTTTTAATGTGTTAACTTAATAATACTGTATACAATCGTGGGGTGGTGTTGCCAAAAGCCATCTAATTCAGTTGGAACGTGCTCAAAGAGCCCTACTAAAGGTTGCACATTGTAAACCGTTTCGTTACCCCACTGTTGACTTATACAAATCGTGCGAGGTCCTCACAGTTCGGCAGTTGTTTATTTTAAAAATAGTTCTGAAAAAACATGCGGAATGCTTTTCCGCTGTCGGGACAAGTATTCATAGAACTCACAGGGGTAGGCGAAAAGTTATTGTACCACGACAAGCTATACGCCGAACTGCATTTAGTAACAAATTTTATTATTTTTTAGGTAGCTTCCTATATAACCAGCTAAATACGAGATTGGATTTTATTAACCTTAATAAATATAGTTGCAAAAAGGCTTTGATTAAATGGTTACTTGACAAAAATTATATGGAGACTGAAAATCTTTTGCATCCTGTATCTTAATAGGACACTAAAACTCACTCATACAATCACACACATATACACACACTCACACATGCACTCACACACACACACACACGCATACACACACACACATCATTGCACTGTCATCCTTGTTTGGAGTTTCTTTTAAAATTTTCATCTATCAATTTTATTACCGGTAATATTTAGTTTATATATATATTTTTTTGTATTGTAACTTGATATTCAGTATATAGTTTTAAAACTTTTGTTTACATGAAGAGACGCTTAAGCATGTATAAATGGAAGGTAGCTGCTACTTATAGCACAGGTCTATACCTATTTTAAGTATCAGCGTAACAAGTTTTGGATAAAATCTGTACACATGTAAATGATATGATGATATGATATGATGATATGATATGATGTAATGAGATGATAAGATGTAACTTGCTGTTAGTTGCTTGATGTTACTTCCTTACCGTAAACAGCGGTATGTTTGAAGTTCAATACAGTAAGTGTTAATCTATGAGTTAAACAACTTCTAGTGTAGATAGCTGCTGCCTTCGGGAAACTTCGCATCAAGGTGTTCCGCTCACATGGCCTAAAACTCTCCACTAGGATCTCTGTGTACATGGCAATTGTTCTTCCCAATCTCTTGTACGTCTACCAAACATGGACTCTTTACCGTAAGCATATTCGCACATTGGATAGGTTACAGCTCCGATGGTGTGGGCATGTCTCCCGAATGTCTGAAGAAAGAGTTGCTAAGCGCATTTTTTTCTCGGAGTTGCAGGAAGGCAAGCGAAATCAAGGCGGCCAACCTACGGTATTAGCATGTGCTAAAGCGGCATATGCGGAGATGCGACCTGGAACCTTCACAAGGGGAGACCTTGGTCCAAGATCGACCTAAATGGAGGCGTACGGTGCAGAGCAAAGTGCAAGCCTTTGAAAATGAGAGATGCGTGAAACTCCATCTTAGGTGCAACGAGTTGAAGACCAGGCCACCTGCGGTCATTAATTACAATTTTATCGGAGGGGTGCTGACTTGCAGCGTCTGTGGCCGCACATTTGCTACAAAGATTGGCTACATCAGTCACCTGAGAGCACATGAACGACGCGCTCAACAACCAGTGTAACCAGTCGGCGTGGCTGAAATCGGCTAGGACTAGATGAGTGTAGATACACAATGTGTTACCATGACTCGGGCTATTAAGAAAATCGGTACGCATTACTAAATTTAAAAATTCAAATCCCAAATTCTTTGTCAGCCCGAGTCTAGGTACTTCGTGCATAAAGAGCTTTAAATGCCTGAGCCCCGTCGGATTATTCCACTTTTCCTGGTGCTTCCATCTAACTCGCTCTTTCATGGCTGTTTTTATGGTTCCTTGTGAGAGTCCCACAAATGGTTCTGGGCCTACAAAGTTGTTTGTAGAACCCCCTCTTGCAAGCTCATCTACATTTTCATTGCCAAAGAAGCCCTCGTGCCCTGGGATAGGTAGGACTAATAGGTTAATAATTTGTCATAATGACAAGAAAGATTTATGACGTCACTTTCATATAGTACAGTCACGTCTAATTATATGTAAGTATACATTTCGGAACGTATGTCAAAGGCATAAGGACCAAAATCCTATACATATTATTAGAGCCGACCGTACCTAGTGGCCTAGGGTTCCAATCGGTTGACTGTACCTATATAGGGTGGATAGTGAGTAGCACGACAAATTTGAAAAGTGTGTTCCTGACCACATTTTGAGACTATACTGGCATATATTATGTTCTTTTTTCTGGATTCGGCTTAGTTTAAAAGATAATGACATGAAATAAAACTATGAAAACGGATAAACTCGCGTATATTAATTAATTTTATCTACCCAAATATCATAAACAGTCCATGATGCGTTCAAAAATCGCACATTATGACCACCATAAAAATAGGCTGACTTGTTAGAATAAATTTCTTATCTGTGAAAGTGTTATTATAACTAAATAATATTTTCATCACACTTGCAGTCTAAGCGCGCCATTGCTTGTGCGCGTAGCGGGAGTAATAGAAAAGTGATATTCCCTAGGGAGTAATAGAAATGTCCGTACGTCATTTAATAATATTATGTCTTAAAACTTATTTTTTTTGTCGGCAAGTGTGATGAAAAACATTGTATGCATCACGGTAGGTAAGCGGAATACTAATAGTGCAGTCGTTGAAGCATTAATGCTCCGAATTTTTTTTGAAAAATTTGGAATTAGAAATTTTGGAATTAGGTTCATCTTACCCTTAACTTCAAAAGTGAAAATGATTCGAACTCCGCAACCACCCTGGGGGTGGTTGCCACCCCTTCTCGGAGGTGGCGTTTTTTAGACGTGACAACGTCTTATAAATTGGTTTGCCGGGTGACACTTCAAGAAACTGCGTTACGCTCCGCTCACGTTATGCGCTCACAATGAGAGCGAGTGAGAGGCACGCGTCCCTTCCACTCGGGCATGGTTAGCCCGCCTAAGAGCGAGAGAGACAGACATAAAAAGTGAAAGGCACGCGTCCCTTCCACTCGAGCACAGTTAGCCCGTTAAGTCGTTGTCACGTAAAACTTTCGCCCGTAAACCGACTTTACAGGCAACCAATTTTTATTAAACGATAATCTCTCAAATGATCAACTCAGTCTTTTTTTGCTAAATAACGTCGGATATCGATAGAAGACCTAATTTTAAGCAAATAATTATCTATAAAGTTTTTCAAAAAATCCAATACCTTTCAAGTTATTGGCAATTCAAAATTCGCAATTTTTTCACGTTTTTCATCGGTTTTTTGCCAATATCTCCAAAAATGTACGTTTTATCGAAAATTTTCTGTGTACAAAATAGTAGCAGGTAAAACAATGATCAATTTGGGTTTTTATAAAGTATTCTAAGTGCAATATTAAGCTAGATATTAAAGATCAAAGCAGTTTTTTATTTTGTCTGAAATTTAATCGATGTGGTCCATGCCATCTACCGGCGAGCAGATGCATTTTATGCATTCTAATACACAAGGATTTTGTAGTGCTTGAAATAAGCTTTAAAATGAGCACTATTAAAAGTCTTTTGCACGGAAACTAAGTGAGCTGTATCGCAAATAAGGGGAGCATCTTATGTTTTTTTCTTTTAAATAAATGGGTTTCATAAGTGCCATTTCCACTAAAATTAAAATTAATCGCATTCCGCCTAGAATTAACTTTATTATGAAGAGTTTGATAGATGGTATCAGTTTGGCTGCTTCAGGACACATAGTTTTAAAAAAAAGTCACGATTAAATAAAAAACGAAATTTAATTTTTTTTTAAACCCCATTTTGTTTTAATAATATCTCAAAAATGACGACAGATACGTATAAAGGTGTACGAATTCAAAATTCAGGTATTTTCTGATAAACAATTTAGTTTTCTTGTTTTTTCTGTCAAACAAAAATTGACAGAGATATGATTGTTTAAAGAGCGCGTGGAGGCGCAATCAGAGCCTTTTTTTTTTTTTTTTTTGTTTACGGGGGGAGAAATGCTTTACGCATACCGCCCGGGTGCGGGAGGGGACCCGAGCGGTTATGTGGGACTCCCGTTTGGCTATGAGGCCTACGGTATACCCACTAAAAACCCCCCCATATGCCACCTCGTCGCCTTTTTGGCGGGGTTACGAGAACGCTCTCGCTTACATTCGCAACCCCGCCGGCGGCAGCTGCTTGCCGGCAGCTCCTTCGTGGGTGTCCGAAGACCCTCCACGCTGGGCGCGCCAGATGGTTGGGCGCGCCTCCCTCCTCGGTCTCCATGATGCATTGTGGCGGACCCTCCCGAGACCGCCACAAGGAGACTGTAGGTGCCGGAAGATTTCCCGGCACCCGGCGGCATATCAGGTCTGTGGCTATGCCGCCGACCACACTTCGGCTGCAGAGGATAGGGCGAGCGGCAACGACAACACCGACACTCCTCTTCCTCTGCAGCCCCACCGACGCCGTTACGGCGGAACGGCCCCGCCAAGGTCGCAGGGGGTAGGGAGAGTGGCGCTCCGTAATACCATCACGCCTCTCCCCCTGCGATCCCACCTCGGCCGCAGAGGATAGGGAGAGCGGCAACGACAACACCGACACTCCTCTTCCTCTGCGGTCCACCTCCACGCGTCCTAAGCGGGCTCGGTGAGCCCACTTGGAGCGTCCTCCTCGGGCCAGCCGGCAGCCCAAAACTGGCCGGCCCCGGGTGCCTCTTCGCTTCACCGTGGGTGACCAGTCCACGGTTACTGAGCCCCTCCACCACGACTAGGTGGGCACCCCACGGGGGGGCGCAATCAGAGCCTCTCTTAAGCCCTTTAACCCTTCGCCGTTTTAGAAAAAGGTTTTTTACTATACAGGGTTACTTTTTCACCGGTACAATAAATTTTCCCACGTAATTGGTATTGATAATAGATTACATTTATCAAATAAAATTGACATATTTTTTTATTTCATTTGTTATTAATTTATCCTTCATGCAAATGTAAAATAATGGACTCACTAAAACAAACTTCAACGGTGTGGTACGGGACGTGAGGGCGGCGGAAAGGGATGAGCGACCTGCCGGCGCCGGCGCACGAGTTGGCAACATAGCAGTTATCTAATATCGGTGACTAGGTCAGGGTCAGTCCCACGGTTGACACGTATGTGTGTGCACGCGCGCCGCATCGTACTACCTTCATTCGGAAATTGCTCGTACGAAATGGTTCGTAGTTATTTTTTCTGTGGGGAAAATACAGTGGCAGCTCAGCGGCTATAGCTGCGCTGAAGAAAGTGTGCCCGGCCTGGAAAATGCCAGTGTTATAGCCATGGCCAGCCAGGTCAACAGATTTGACCTCGTGTGACTTTTTTTTGTGGTGTGAGGTGAAACGGCAGGTATGAAGAGCCCCAAAATTACGAAGACTTCAAAAATCTAATAATAATAAGTGCATTTGATGAACCTAAAAGTGAGAACTACAGACTTGTGTTGGGAAATATCGAAGGAAATATTCATGTGAATTAATTATGTATGAGAAATGGACTCCATTAATCTATGTATTTTTTTTTATTCCAATCATTGTACATAAAGTTGATTTCAAATTTTTAAATACGCCTCAATGAAGAAAGTTCCTATCGTACTTTGTAATTTTATCACGTTTCCCAGACATAATTCAAAACATCCGACAAACTCCACACACAGAAAAATTCTTTATTTTGACGATCCTAAGGATTTGGGATCAAATAAGATTTTTTTGCCGAGTCATAATCATAAGTTGATACCACCATGCCGTGTGCGATGACGTTGTAAACAAACAGTTGCCAGTTCGTGTGTTTTGCTAGTTATGCACATTGATAATGCGTAATGCGTCCAAATTTCTTGTTAGGTTTACGGATAAGTTCAAACATTGGTATTTCAGTTTTTTTGTTCTAAAGGGGTAGTAACAAAAAATGCTAGTATTCTGTAAATTGTACTACTATTACGTATGTTGATTTATTGTACTGGTGAAAAAGTAACCCTGTATATTGCAATGAAATTACCTTTACAATGGTTTTAACCGACTTCAAAAAAAGAGGAGGTTTACAATTCGACGGAATATTTATTTTTATTTTTGTGTATATTCCCCGATTATTCGAAGACGCGTGGACCGATTTAAAAAAATCTTCTTTTTGTTTAAAAGGGTATACCTTCTAGTTGGTTTCATTGTCATCGAATCCAGATCTGATGATGAGATCCTAGAGAAATCGAGGGAACTCTTCAAATGTTGTAGGCACGCATAACATTTTTCATTTATTTTCGAAGACTAATCAAGTATTTGCGTCTAGTCATGAACGTCTTAAGTTGGTGATCTAATGATGAAAGGTACAACTCCTTAGCGATTGGGAGTTGAGGGATAGTTCTTTAAATATAACATATGTAATGAATTTTTGAAGCTATTCGAGTATCTGCCTTTAGGTGGTCATAGTCTCATGTTGGTGAGCTGATGATGGAAGGTATAACTCCTTAACGATTAGGAGTCAGATGATAATTCTTTGAATATAACAAATTTCATACATTTTCGAAATCTATTCAAGTGTTTGCGAGTAGTAGTTATCGTTTCATGTTGGTTAGCTGATGAAGGAAGGAACAACTGCTTAACGATTAAGAGTTGGGGGATGATTATTTTTGAAGCTATTCGAGTATGCTGCCGTTTTGTATGGGACAGTCAAATTTATTCACGCGATTTCGGCGTTGGTCCGGTAGTAAAAGTTGGTCAGTATGACTTATACATTCACATCTTTCTTTGCTCTACTAGGTATGTGATACATACTGTATTTACTGTTTTAATTTAGGGGTGGTGCAAGGGTAGAAAACTTTAAGAATATGATAATAATTTTCGAGAGTGTGGAATTATATTTAAATCCTTTTCATATTATCAAAAAACATAACTATTTTTTATCAAGGGGTAGTTTTCAAGGGTTGAAAGGGGTTTAAGAATTTGATAATTATTATAGAGAATATAAAATAATACTTACTCTATACTTACATCTTTTTATGTCGTACCAAATATTTTTTTGTGATTTTTTCAATTTAGGGGTTGTTTGCAAGGGTTGTACGATTTTGAAGGGGTTGAAAATGATTTTAATATGAGGTAATTATGTTAGAAAATACTTTACAATTTCACCACTTACTACGAGTATTAGACATGTTTTTAGCGATAAAATGGCTCAGCTCAATGTAAATTTTGCCATTAAGGGGTTGTTTACACCCCTTAAAAATAATAGGCGGAGTTCAGATCATTTTCACTTTTAAAGTTAAGGGTAAGTTGAGCCTAAATCCAAAATTTCATGCAAATTGCTTCACAGTAAAAAAATTCGGAGGTAAGACCGTATTTTTCGCTTCAATGACTGCACTATAACTCGAGTCATAAAAGCTTCTAACACTCGGGTCCATATTGGCTCTCATAAAATTTGTATTCCTATTTACAATTGTACTACGGATTGGAGTTCATAATAATCACTCTTCATAATTTTTTTCTTCATACATTTTATGTTCATACATTTTAATTCCTATGATCGGAACTCATAACAGACAGTCCTCATAATTTTTTAATTCCTATGATCGGAGCTCATAACACACTGTCGTCATATTTTTTTATTTCATAATGTTTCAATTAAGAAGGTGTTTGGTTCACTTTTTTGACGCCGTGAGACGTAAGCGCCATCGACAATGAGGTCCCTTTACCCAGATAACGTCACATATTTGTAACCCCCGACGCAAAGACGACGGGGTGTACCGCGACGCGACATATATCTAGGAGTTACTCGATCTTTGATGGCTCAACGATAGATTTTATTTTAGACTTTTTAGATGTTTGCTTTTTAGCGTTGGGGGTTTTTTATTTATTCAATTAAGAAAGTATAAAGGCTTATTTATTTATAACTAAGGTTATGTAAGAATTATATTTCTAACTAAACCCAAACTTTCTGGCAGCATTTCGGTTCTGTGAGGGTCGCAGTTCTCACCTAACCTAACCCACCTTTCTGGCAGCATTTTGGTTCTGTGAAGGTCGCAGTTCTAACCTAACCTAACCCACCTTCCTGGCAGCATTTCGGTTCTGTGAGGGTCGCAGTTCTAACCTAACCTAACCTAACCCACCTTCTGGGAGCATTTTAGTTCTATGAGTAGTTGTATGCTACATACGTAAAAGATAATGTTTTTAAGTTAATTTAAATGTTTATCGTATCATGCACGATAAATTAAGTCAATGAAAGGTATTGTTTAAATTACCTATTACAATAAATCAAAAACAATTTTTATAGTTTCATTTATATAAAACCTTACCTATTTTCAGCGACTTAAAAATCTGTTTCTATCTCTAATTAATCGTATGATGGTTTAATTGTGTGAAAAAAAATATTATAAAAGAGATGTATGACTATTGACAGTATGAACTTCAATGTATAGGATATATAACACTTATGATCAAGAAATATATGAAAACAAAAATTAGTATAAACAAATGTATGAACATTAACATTATGAAGTCGAATGATTAGGAGTTTCAATATTTTATTATAATAAAAATTATGAAGAGTGATCATTATGATATAAAATTGTATGAGTCTCATTTTCGGACTTCCGATATTAGGAGTTAAAAAGTTATGTGAATGAAAGCGCACCCCCTAACACTCTCATTAGTAATACCGTACTTACCTTCCTTGATGCGCAATGTACTATATCGTTTTCGATTATAATATTTCATTCAAATTACGAACATCTTTGAAAAATAAAGGAATTTGCTTAGGCCTCTATTCTAAAATCACTCGAGATGACGTTTAGTTCGAAATTAAGTGTCAATTTCAAACAAAATTGACAATTGTCTCACGTAAGTAACATTTCGAATGATGTGATAGTTGGGGTCGACTCTAGATTGTCTCTGAATTTAAAAAAAAAACTATGACAGCTGCCAGAGAATTTTCATTACCGCCAATACCGCCATTACTTTGTTTTGTTGGAAAAAAGATTAAAATTGTGGAATTTAAACTATTAGTGGTTAAAAATGAGCGATTTCGACGATATTGATATTTCGGTGAGGCCACCTGATATCCGTGACAAAGCAACTCACGTCATAATTACTTATTACCCGCTAAGTCAAGGAAGCAGTACGAAAAAAGTTACGAAGAATTGATGAAGTGGAATGGAGAAAAATACGTCGTCTCTGTCAGAAAACGTACTTTTGGCGTATTTTGAAGATCTGTCCGCTAAATTTAAGCCTACAAGCATGTGGACATTCTATTCAATGCTGAAAAGTACTCTGAACATCAAAATGGAGCTCATGAACATCGACTTCTGACCAAGCCGGACAAGTCAATTATAAATATTATAATAATTGATACCAACTGTAAATAATTATTATTGTTCCAAATAAATTTCTACATTTTCGCATTTCTTTGCTGTTTTATTTTATTAATAATTACTTTTAGTGGCCAAGAAAAATCCTGCAATGCCGGTCATAATTTGCGGTTACTGAACGCATCATGGAAGCTTATGATATGTGGGTAGATAAAGTAGTGTATGCAACTGTACATAATTAGGCATTATGTACAGTCACATGAACTACTATTAAGTTCATACCGATGTTTCGAACACTTTACAGAGTTCGTGGTCAGTCGCCCGCAGACCACGAACCCTGTAAAGTGTTCGAAGCGTCGGAATAAAGTTAAACTAAGTAGGTAGTCGGAATACGCGAGTTTATAGTTTACCTGTTTTCATAGTATTATTTCATGTTTAATCCTCGCGGCAACCGAAGAATGTCATTATCTTATAATATTAGATAATGACATGTTTTTCAAAAAATCTATTTTCATCATAAGTCACTGAAAATTGCCTGCACGATTAAAATTCTTACACAAATAATAGTTTTCATCTTATCATACTCACTGATTCAAGTTAGAGAAACTGAGAAAAAAGTTTCAGAAATGTGTTCAGCTAGATAATGTCCGCAATTCATTTGGTAACGTATTGGAAACCTTATTGCTCATATTCAATATATTTCTCCTGTATATATCTTTATAGGCGCGAGGCTTGTATAAAAGATACAACGCAAACATTTTCAGGTGTTAAAAGTTGAGATAATATTAAAATTAATAATTGTACAATTAATTTTATTTCCTTAGGTATGCGCGCGCCGTGTTAAAGTTACCATTGTAAGTATTTGTTATTCGGATTGGATTGAATCTCAAATATTTGTTGCGTTTATTTTGTTGTGTTTACTGTTATTACTTTTATGTGAATTGTGAGAACGAGAAAAAAATAAAAATGTTAAACGTAACTTTGGAATAGTACCTAAGTAGTAATTACCTAGCAACACAGGTTAGTAAAAGCGTTACTAAAACTCGGTTATTCCTCGCCAGTGTGTTGAAAAACGTCGTATTTTTATACGTCGTGTGCATTGATCATTATACTCTCTGCTATTTTATGCGCGCTCGCTCGCACACAATACTGCCTCGAGTATAATGATCAACTTAGCACACTTGTATGATAATGTTCTATTATGTAAATTGTGAACTAGAAGTACTTAATGAACAAAAATAAAATAAAAAGGTTGAACGTAAATTTGGGATAGTACCTAAGTAGTAATTACCTAGCAACCAAGGTTAGTCAAAGTGTTACTAAAAGTCAGTTATTTCTCGCAAGTGTGTTGAAAAACGTCGTATTAAACTTGTGTGCAATGATCATTACACTTCCTGCTATCTATCTATGCGAGCGCGCAAAATACCGCATCGAGTGTAATGATCAACTTAGCGCACTCGTATCATTATGTACTATTACTTTCTTACCAATGCTTAGAAGATACAGCTGTACAGTGAATATTTTCATTTTTATCGTTGCACGATACGCTTACTATATACAAAAAACCCTAATGTAGAGTAGATATGTAATTTCTACAACTTTTAACGATACACGCAGAGAAAGTTCAAGTGCATAACTTGGTTGCTACAAGAGCACTAATTATGAAACATACTTAAGTACCTTATACTTAGTAAAATATCAATATTTATATTTGATTTCGTCTCGGATTACCTACTGTTTATACCATGACTAAGAACTACAGGCATTTGTAAACAACGTATAAAATAATAACATCAAACAAATCAAACCAGCATAAGCATGTCGCGTTGATTTCTCCAAACACCTATTATTGATCTCAAGCAGATAGAAAGAAAGAAAAAGCATTTATTCATGACACAACATAATATACACATTAAAACACAAAATAAACAAGAATACAAAAATAAACTAAGTGGCACAAAATGGACTCCAATTCAGCATATTGCTGGGCTAGATAAATAGGTACTAGTTAATTTATGTTGGGTTATAAAGTAAGCACCACAATTTAAGTACTTTCAATTTCTCTAAATCAAGCAAAAAAATAGTCGGGTTTGACAATCAATAATAGCAGACAAATTTTTCATTCAACTCAATATAAAAGTAGACACGTTGACAATTAATCACCATTTTATTTACTTCGGATATCCATCGTTTGGGTTAACTCACGCTGTCAGTACCTATAACAAACCGAGGGCCGCAGGCCCGAGTGCACCTCCGACAGGAACCCGAGGTTACGAATCGAAGTTAAGAGTTTAGGCCAAACTGCGAGAAGACAGTGCTACCGAGCGTTCAATATTATATACAGGGTGTTCCACGAGCCACTGAAAACCTTGAACGGGGTGATTTAGTAGGCTACACTGAACAACTTTTAATATGGGGCCAATCACGAAATCTAAAAAAAAAATTTGTCTTTTTCATATATTTTGACCGATTGATCACGACATTTTATATGAAAAAGGCAATATTTTTTTGATATTTCTGGGTTAGCTCCATGGTAAAAGTTATTCTGTTTACCTACCAAATCACCCCGTTCAAGGTTTTCAGTGGCTCGTGGAACACCCTGTATACACACTTTTACGTTAACACTAATAAATATCAATAATTTTAACAAAAAATTCATGTGAAATTAAGGTTTAAGGTTCTTAGTTAGTAATGAAATCAAAATTAGACAAAAAGTGCGTAATTATATGTTGCATGTTTTAGGTTTGTATACATTTTGATTGTTTTCTACTGACGAATGGTATAAACAGACTTTGCATTAAAAATACCTTGATTATTTTCCAATAGTCATTGAATACCGCCTATAATATGAATGAAATAATTCTACAGGGTGTATTTTTGTTTCCGTTAATATTGGACAGGTTATTTGGGATAATAATAGAAGAATCCTGAAGAAATCAGCTTTTGTTGACTTCGAAAATAACTATTTATTCGTTTTTATACTTATTAAATGAAACTGTTTGAGACAACCTTAAGAATAACATCAAAAATAATCTCGTGTGGCTGACGGAACATGACAAAATAAGTTAAATAAGCCTGCTTAAAAGAAACTAATAATATTTGACCGAAATAAGCTTCTCTTTTTAACTCCCTAATGCAGGAGACAAACGAAAATGCATTCCAAAATTGAACCTGAATAAAAGTCCCTAGACCCTAGACCTAGAGTTCAAAACCAAAGTGGCCATATATGAACATCCTGTATAAATATGGGTTAATACAAATGGGTTTTTCATTATTTCTTACCAAATTATTATCTTAAGCCATCGTAACAATAAAATAGTACTAGATTGATATAGCATAGAGGTATTAATGGATCTATCTACAGGGTGCTCGCGAGGAATCCGAAAGATTTTAACCATCAAAATAAACAAAAAATATTATGAGACCTAATGTCAAATTCCACGAGAAAAAACTCTTTTTTTTTACTTTTTAACATTTGCAATTTAATACTTTAAACATAATAATCATATCTTATAATTACTTTTTATCATAACAACAATTTGTTAAAATTATTTTTTTTAAATGATTTTTTTAGGGGCAGGTTTTTTCGTATTCCTATTCTTATTTTTTGATTGTCAGGCAAAAGGTGTGGTAATATTAGAACACATTGTGGTAGCATTGTAATCAAAAAGAAGTTTTATGACGCGTTACGTCGAAAAACTTTTTTCGAAAAAAGGTTAATTATCTCTGAAACCAAGCAGAATCCAGGAAATTTTATATAACATTAAATACTCTAAATATGCTCAGGAATTCAGCATTAAAATCTTTCGGTTCCCTCGCGAGCACCCTGTATATATACATAATAATATAACAATAAAGCTAAAGAGGGTCGAACACGGGTCGAAAGTCTGTACATGGAAGATATTTATTTATATATGAAAGAAATTACTTAGGACGTTTTAAAATCGGTAATAGATCACATTTATTGAATTTTTAGTATTATTGTCTGTTTATTGGACGGAGCATCACGAGAGAAATGGCTGAATGGATTAATGAAACCTTCACCGTCCGATTCAGGAGACATCGGGTCAGAACACAGAATCTAAGAAAACAGTCAAGTGCGAGTCAGACTCGCAGTAAATATAGGTAATAAATAGGCATTTCTTTGAGCGTTTTAACCGCCGCACACTGGCGAAAAACCCCGATTTCCTGGCATAAATTAAATGTGGTTGTAATTAGATTGGTACTTCACTAAAGACTTTCCGTTGTGTTTTTAAACACACCTATTTCACTGTTTAAGTAATAATACAAATTATAAATCAAATAAAAATTTTGAAAACATCATTTATCGCGTTTCTCCACTTAAGAGATCAAATTTTATTTCAGTCATCGCATTCGACGATGTTTTGGGGACTAACGACCTTAAAAGAAACATAAAAGACTTTTAAAATAACAAAATAAAAAGAAAAAAATGAATTTTACCATTATTTACTTTCTTCATAACATCGAAAACTTTGTTCAAATGTATAGAAAGGTATAGGCAAAATAGATTATATGTTGCTGCTTTGATAAACAAGGATATAAACTAATCCACTTTCAAGACAGGAATGCACGAGAAAGTGAACTTTTAGTCCATGACAATATTTTTTATTCACTTATTTTTTGTTACAAAGTTAAATCGCGCATTTCATCAAATGGAATGACAACTTTATGTAATATCTTATTAAATACGTAGTCCTTACCTTCAACAATACAATCCATAATCGTTAGGGTACTTTATATTAAAGAATAACCACAATAATCAACATTGAAAATGTACAAAAAATTGATTGCGAATTGCACCGTACAACAAGTCAAACTTTGACTGATCGTTTCATGCATATATGCATGCTGATTGGTCGAGTTATGTCTCGAATAGATACTCAGTTTTATTGTTTATGCGAGCGACATAAGCGAAACCATTAAAGGCACACTTCAATTTTTTAAATTAATGCCATGAAATCGGGGTTTTTCGCCAGTGTGCGCCGTGACTTCGGTGGCAACATTATTACCACCATTACTATTACATATATAACACATTTTTCGGATATTTTGGTAGTTGTCAACTACGTCTACGAAGATAATAAATAAATAAATATCTTGGGACATCTTACACAAATCGACCTAGTCCCACGGTAAGCTCAATTAAGGCTTGTGATGTGGGTACCAGGCGACGATATAATATATAATAGATAGATACATTTAGATACTTAAATACATAGACAGCCATGACCAAGGAACAAACATTTGTGATAAATAAATACACAAAGAATGCCCTCGCCGGGATTCGAACCCGGAACCTCCAGTTTCGTAGGCAGGGTCACTAACAACTAGGCTACGGAGGCTGACAAAAGAAGATATCCATTAATACGTCATCTCTCAAGGGATTAGTGTGATAATGATAAGGCTGCCACCGAAGTCACAGCGGTTCAAACACTCGGAGAAATGCCCAAATACAGTGAAATCAACTTGTCTCAAAATAAGAGATATTTTGATCAAACCAAAAGTCGTTGAAAGAGTTAATTAATATGTATGTGTACATTATAAATGAAAGTTATTTTAAGAGACATATTGCCAGTCCCTACAAAACCTTATAAGTGCTTAAATCTAAAAACCTGCAACGTCACCCATTTGCCATTACTATTTGAGCAGGCGCTATAAATGAGGACTCTTTAATTTTACACTCCCTACTTTTTTAAAATAGAACAGGCCCCTATACCACAAAACTTTACAAGCGTACAATTCTACAAAATTGACAACTTTTTGTATGGGAATTTATACAATTTTGTAGAATTGTACGCTTGTAAAGTTTTGTGGTATAAGCCACAGGGGACACACTCTTAACGGCTTTAATAGCTGATATCTCCAAAACGGCCCACTTAAAGGAAAATGTATCTTAAAAACCTAGAATAGTTACTTAGTTTTTCGTCGATACTAAAATCGTTATATTTTAAAATCTGGTCGTTAAATAAAATTGCAACTTCACACAGTTGATCAGAGTATTAGCATCTCAGGCTCGGCTTTTACTTCCACAAAATTTCAGCCAAATCAACCGAACGGTTTTTTCCGACCATGTTGCATGGGGCAGAGTTGGGCAAAAAGGAATATGACACAGAATTAGATTTGGGTATATGCTATCTGTGGAATATGATTACTTCTGTAAATTACATTTGTATGTGTATACAAAAGTAATCGGAAGGAGTAATCATATTACTTTTTGCCCAACTCTGGCATGGGGTTGTAAAGCCCTCAGTTACAATGTATAATAGAGGCCCACCGCCAATTACTTTTTTTTACTATATAGTATCATAATTTTGTAGCGGTTCATACTATACGTATGCTTATCAAATTTAATTACTGTAGTACTTAATAGTTTCAAAAATGAAATGATTTATTTGTGGAGCATGAGTCCGAAAACTTTGTCGCAGTGACATTCAGTATGACAGACATTTAATTAGCGATATCATATTATTTTGAAGGCTGGCAGGCAAATGCGTTGGTTTTGATTTGCTTTTCACTCGACTCCAAGCTCTGTCTCGACTATGACAACAAATATCTAATAAAAAAAATATCGGGCCACCAGAACCCAATCGGAGCAGCCCATTTGGGCCTTCGGCCCTCAGGCTCGGCTTACTTAGTCACTGAACGCGCTCAAAAGCACTGTTTTCTCGCAGTTTGGCCCCAACTCTTAACTTCGACCCTCTGAACGTATTGCGAAAACACAAATCAAATTATTTATTAACTAAATGTTTTGATTTGTACTTTTAATTTTTCCCCAGTAGTCACACTACTTAATACTATATAAATTATAAATATTAGATGTCATACACCAAAGAAAAACGACCAAGATCACCTTTGTCCGAGTGCGTGTGAGTGTGTGTTAACCTCCTGCCGCCCAGACAATAAAAGTTGCCAGTGTTTGAATTAATAGTGTAGGAAATAGAATAGACTTTCTTTTGTTTCACGAGACCTTTTAATAGGCCTCTGGGCGGCAGGAGGTTAAGACCGAGTGGCCGAGGGGTACAGGCATCAGCCGCGAAAGCTGAGTACGTGGGTTCGATCCCCACCTCGGACATAGGTGATCTTGGTCGTTTTTCTTTGGTGTATGACATCTAATATTTATAATTCGACCCTCTGGTTCCTGTGGGAGGTACCCTCGGGCCTGCGGCCCTCTGGTTGATAGACTGACACCGTGGGATAACCCCTAATGAAGCATTGAGAACACGATGAGTACAAAATATGGATATCCAAAATCAATAAATGGTTATTAAATGTCTATCTGTCTACTTTTATTAACCGACTTCAAAAAGGAGGAGGTTTACAATTCGTCGAAATCTTTTTTTTTTTTATGTATGTTCCCCGATTACTCGAAGACGCGTGGACCGATTTGAAAAATTCTTTTTTTGTTTGAAAGGGTATACCTTCTAGTTGGTCCCATTGTCACCGAATTCAGATCTGATGATGGGATCCTGGAGAAATCGAGGGAACTCTTCAAATGTTGTAGGCACACATGACATTTTTCATTTATTTTCGAAGACTAATCAAGTATTTGCGTCTAGTCATGAACATTTTAAGTTGGTGACCTGATGATGGAAGGTACAACTACTTAGCAATTAGGAGTTGGGGGATAATTCTTTAAGTATAACATATTTCGAGTATTTTGGAAGCTGTTTGAGTATTTGCCTTTAGGTGGTCATCCTTTCATGTTGGTGAGCTAATGATGAAAGGTACAACTCCTTAGAGATTAGGAGTCGGGGGACAATTCTTTAAATATAACATATTTCATGTATTTTGGAAGCTATTCGAGTATTTGCGTTTAGGTGGTCATCCTTTCATGTCGGTGAGCTGATGATGGAAGGTACAACTCCTTAGAGATTAGGAGTTGGGGGATAATTCTTTAAATATAACATAGTTCATGTATTTTGGAAGCTATTTGAGTATTTGCCTTTAGGTGGTCATAGTCATAGTCTCATGTTGGTGAACTGATAACGAAAGGTATGACTCCTTAACGATTAGGAGTTGGAGGATAATTCTTTGAATATAACAATTGTCATACATTTCCGAGATCTATTCAAGTGTTTGCTTAGGAGTTATGACATATTGGTTAGCGGTTAGTGATTATTTAAATAATACAGGCATGCTAAGGCTGTTACCTATAATCTTTGAAATTATTCATACCTACTGATGTTACAATGTATATCTCCTTGATAATGGGATAATTCTTTAAATATTTAAGTTATCCAGTTCAGGTTTTCTGGCCTATTACAGTGCAGTACATTCTAATTATAAGTATTTAGAGCATACTAAATAACGATTTTACACTACTAAAAAGCAAAAAATAAAAATAAAACCGCCTTCAAAAATTCGCCCGAGCTAAAAAGTAAAAAATAATTTTAGTTCCAACTTCTTAGGATTTCCTACCCAAACCTTTAAACCTTTTACCCTATTCATTGAAATAAAATATTATGGCTAGGTATCCTACAGATTTCTTAGAAGTCGGTGCCAAGCCAAATATGTTCACTTCGCGAGTATATGACTGTATTTGATAGAGCTTTGTAACTTACTGTCACTCCGGTTATACTTTCATCAAAATGACTGAGGTAGAGAGAAGAAGAATGATAGAGGTCATTCTGTTGATAAAAACAAAATCGGAGTGACAGTAAATTACACAGCTCTATCTAATATATACCTCTGAACGTATTTGGCTTGGCACCGACTTCTAAGAAATCTGTAGGATACCTAGCCATAATATTTTATTTCAATGAATAGGGGAAAAGGTTTAAAGGTTTGGGTAGGAAATCCTAAGAAGTTGGAATTAAAATTATTTTTTACTTTTTAGCTCGGGCGAATTTTTGAAGGCGGTTTTATTTTTATTTTAAAATATTTTATATGAAGTTGAATTAAAAATTGTCTGCCAAAATACATGGGTGATATGATATGATTGTCAAACCCGTTTATTTTTTTGCAAAAAATTAAACACATCAAGTATTTAATTTTTGGCAATAAAAATAGAGAGATTGAGGGTACTTAAATTGTGGTGCTGACTTTATATCACAACATAAGTCACTAACTGGTTGATATCATTCAAATCAACGCGACATTCTTATGTTATTACTTTTATATGTTGTTTACAAATATCTGCACATATTTCTTGAATTACTCATTATTTTTCTTAGTCATGGTAGGAAACAGTAATCCAACACGATGTCAAATATGAATAAATATTGATATTTTACTGAGTATTAAGTAGTATGTTTCATAATTAGGTAGTGCTCTTGTAGCATTCAAGTAATGCACTTGAATTTTCTCTGCGAGTATTGGTAGAAGTTGTAGATTACATATCTACTCTACCTTATGTATTTTTTGTATTATAGTATACGTATTGTGCAACGCTAAATATGAAAACATTCACTGTACAGCTGTATCTTCTAAGCATTGGTAAGAAAGTAAATAATATTTATTAAGCTTACAGAGCTTACTGCATATCTCAGATGAAAGGACGAAGCCTTCAAAGACTAAACTACATAATTGAACTAGAAAAATTAAATAAAAAGAAATAGAATATTGAGAAATAGAAAGTATTTAACCTGTACAGTGTGTTAGCATCATGCTAGAATTTTAAAAGTAATGAACTTCATAAGAAAATTTCAGTGAGAAGCAATGTACTTCTAAATGAATCTTTTATTAGCTTTTGATAATGACGATGCAGCCACTTGCAGCGTTTGACAACAGAACTAAGCATTAGATGCATGCGTTACATTGATGGTTCGAAGGAAATAAAATGAATTGTACAATTATTAATTTTAAATATTTGCATTGAATTGTCAACTTTTAATACGTGAAATTTTTTGTAGTAATGCCTACCCATATTCTTAATAACAGCCTGAGTCATGGTAACACACTGTGTACCTACACTAGAAGTTGCGTAACTCATACGATAACACTTATTGTGTTGAACTTCAAACATACCGCTGATTAAAGCAAGAAAGTAACAGACAGCAACTAACAGCGAGTTACATCGTAGTAATAGTTATTTGTTATACAAGGGTGCAAAGTTGTATTTTACCCGCGAGTATGAAATGGGTGCGCCAAAGTATTTATAAAATTGCAACTTAGATTATTGGAACTCCGAAAATTTTTCTTATACAATTTAACTTCATAATGATCGGTATTTAGAATAATCTTTGTTCATAATTATCATCACATAGAATTATTTATGTTCATAATATTGTTTTTCATACATATTTTTAGTACTAACTTTTATGTTTATATAATTTTTCACTATACTTATTTTATGCTATATATTCTAATGTTATAGGTATTTATTTATTTTTATCTGTACTGGTTTTATGTATGAATTATTTTTGTTTAATTAAATATAAATCGTACTATTGCTGTAAACTAGCTACCTGCACAAATCAGGTTGTGGCAGAGTAGGTACAGTACTAAACGGGTTCCCTCTAAACTTTTTTGTCCGAAACGCTTAGGACATAACAGACAGCAGACTTGGTATAATCTATTTTGGCATCAACTTAATGAGACAGAAACATCACTTGGCTTAAATAACAATATTTCGAATATTATTTTGTCCGAAACTATCTTGGCATATCATTATTTACGCCGTGTGTTATAAGACAGAAATTAGATTTGCATTTTTTTTTGCTCATGTAGCCACATGTTCGAACTTGCCTTTTTCGTCAGGCAGAATTTGTTGTGAGGGCGAAAATTTCTGCAGTGAGCGAGCGAAGCGAGCGAACAAAACTTTCCGGGGCAGATCCGACTCGGATAGGTTAGGTTAGAAGACTAAGGCGGGAGCTTTGCTCCCGCCTTAGTCTTCGAGGTTATTTTTTTTTAGCAACCTAGAAAGTACTCAGCTCAGTAACACAGTAAGTAACGTACAAAATATTACTACTACCTCGATTATATTGAGAGGTTGTAATTATTCCTTCTCTGTTATGCTAAAACAAACTATGCCGATACTTTTTATGCACATCCAGATTATGCCTCCTCATAAATAGGAGCATCGAAATTATGCTCGAATAATATTCGAACAACTCGAAATCTGCCATAAAGAAATATGCTAAAGTTGAGTATGCCACAACAGTTTCTGCACAAAGCCCATTATGACTATATAGTTTATGTTATTCATAAAAGAATTATACCACAACAGAGTGAACCTAATGGGAAAATGTTTATAAATAAACAATTTATTTCAAATAACTTTATGAGTATAGATTAATCTACTTGACGACTTTAGGAGGATAAAATTTCGAAATAAAAATCGTTATGAACATTGTAGGTAGAAGTATAATTTTTAGTAAGAAAAAAAGTATGAGATAAAATTTTCGGAGTAATGATGATTATGAGTAAAAAACGGTATTAGTAAAAATATTCGAAGAAAAAATTGTATAAGTGCCAATATGGACCCGTATGAAATTGAAACACGAGCAAGCGAAAGGATTCTATAGTAGATGTCTAAAATAGAATCCTGAGCAGCGAGTGTTTTAACATACGAGAAGTAAAATACATTTGCACCCGTGTGTAACACAAAACTTTTCCCCTCACTATAGCGAGGAAACTCAAAAAAGGTAATTATTTGTTCACATTACAATCATCATCGGGTTAGTGATAGTAATTTTCCAAATGCATCATGTATTTAATGCAAGATTTTGTCGCAGTAAACTTACCACGAAAAAGTAAACGCAGCACGATTTTAACACATTCCTGTAGTTGCACACCAACGCCAATGCATTATTAAATCATTCTCATTCATTATTTTTACAAAATTATAACAGAACATCCTGAAAGTTGTTTAGTTTACTATTTTTATGCGTGTTCGAGTCGGTAAATAAAGATTATAACCTATAATATTCTTTGACAATGTTGACGTTGACATTTTCTGCGTTTTGTGATTGCATCTAGTCATCTTATCATCATTCACTAAAACAATTGTTACTTATGGAATTTTAGGATTTATAAGTTAAAATCATCATATTATATAAAGGTTTGTATTTTACACTAAATTCTCAAACAAATTATTTAATTATCATTAATATGGAACAATTTCCATGAGCATTTTACGTTTTGTTATTCCAAAACCAAGATCATTACTTTGCCACGCAAGTGAATAATATGCGTTTTTACACGTTCGTATTAAAGGATAAACGAGCACTTTACGAGCTAGTGAGGGGAAAAAATGTTTTCAGCACCAGTCTACCCTTGTTGGCAGTACTTTACGTCATTCCAGGACTTTAAACTATCTTCATCTCGTGCTCAAGGTAAGAAAGTTCCTTCATCTATAATACTCTTGAGTTCGTGTGCGTGCGTGTGTAATTGGTTGTAGGTGCAACCCCACCGCTGTTTAAAAAACGGTGACGATACGGAATCGCAGTGGTGTACCGTGAATGTTATAACTGTACCGTATGCTCTCCACACCGAGTGCCGCGTCGCGTACAAAAGATTGCTGACGGGAGTCTCTTACGAAATATAGGTAGTAGCCGTACCATGAGATGAGTTGGAAAGTAAAAGATACGTTCGGTTGTACTGGATAAGTATTAATTGTATATCGCTCGCACTGACATAATGGAGCTTTACGTATAGAGTAAAAATGGAGTAAAACCGACGCAGGCACGGTTACTGTGGCGTTATTTATACGTCACGTCACTGCGATTCGGAACCGTGTCTGTTTTTTGAGAAGCGGTGTGGGAAGCATGCGGCAGAAACGTGTACGTACTGGGTCAGCAATTAACCGTTTTTTACCTTTAAATATCATCACTTATTAATTTCAGATTACATACACAGTGAATACTATTTTGGAAACTGTTTTAAAGCCCAAGGTGGACTTTTCTACACACACACCCATTTTCATCATTTACAATTACTGGGGAAGTTAATATTGCGTGTAAGTAATATTTTACCCGTGTCGCACTTTGTGAAGCTTTGTACATACATTACATGTGCAAAAACGTACTTTCGACTGCAGTGTTACCACTCTAACTTTTAGTTAATACATTGGTACTTATTGACTGGTATTTGAAATAAATATAAAAAACCTTTGCGAAAATCCTTAAATATAAAATAAAACTTAGAATTTTTTTTTTCTTTTTTTTTAGAATTTTTGAATACTTTTTAACATTTCCAATACTTTTTATCATTACATCAATTTGTTAAAATATTTTTTTTTTATGTTTTTTTAGGGACAGTTTTTTTTGTCAAGTCTATTCTTATTTTTTGATTGTCAGGCAAAAAGGTGTGATAATATTAGAACACATTGTGGTAGCATTGTAATGAAAAAGAAGTTTTATGACGAGTTATGTCGAAAAACTTTTTCGGAAAAAAGGTTAATTATCTCTGGGACCAAGCCGAATCCAGGAAATTTTATATAACATTAAATACTCTAAATAAGCTCAGGAATTCAGCATTAAAATCTTGCGGGTTCCTCGCGAGCACCCTGTATTTAATTTTCACGGCACAGTTAAATTATCAAGATTTTCGGACCAGCAATGTACCTGTAATAGTTATTTATGTGGCTGGCGCATAATAAGTGGCATTAAACATGAATGTGCACATTCATGCCTAATTATGTACAGTCAAACACATAACATTATCTACATCCTTATCATAAGTTTAGAATGATAATTTATCTTTTCCCCTCACTAGCTCGTAAAGCGCTCGTTTATCCTTTAATACGAGCGGGTAAAAACGCTTTTTACACACTTGTGAATAAAGTAATTTGACATTTCTCTAATTCCTATAGCCCCCTACTGCCTAGTATAAGTGGATCTGTATGACCGTAGTAAACATGCGCAATCGGAGCTCACATGTTAAATTGGTCGTTTCTCATGTGACTTTGTAAGCCATTGGCAATATTTAAATTCCATAAGTAACTCTATTCTACGATACGTTTCGACAGTGAGTTTTCAATAGTTTCTTTAAGTTAATTTACATTTGGATGAGATTTGTAATCATATTTCCTCGCGATAGTGAGGGGAAAAAAGTTGTATTACACTTGGCGGCAAAGTTTGTTCAACTCTCGTGCCTTGAGACCTTCGCAATGCTCAAGATTCCAGTTTTTGAACCACTCGCTACGCTCGTGGCTCAATTTTGGAATCTTTCGCTAGCTCAGGTCTCAATATTGGCACGACAGTTAAACAACAACTTTGCCCCCTTGTATAATAAATAACTATTATTTACATTGATATCCACTAAGTAAAATACCTCTAAATATAACAATTCAAATCAGTTGAAATTACTCAATGTGTGTAAGAATAACCTACAATAAATATGTATTGAAAAAAAAAGAAGTTGAATTTATAATGTTAACATTAATGTACTGACACCGATACTTTAATGTTAATATTATGATGCACTGTACTTTAATGTTAACATTATGATACAGCCACAGACACCGGTTTCTTAATATAGGTCATTCATTACATTACCGCTTCTGAACATATAATAGGATAATTATGATATGGAAGTAGATAAACATTGTTATGTTTAGCCCAATGGCATTTACAAGTACTTGTCATTCGCTCCTGAAACTATTTATTTATTTAAACTTTGTTGCACAATATAAAAGAGTACAAATGGCGAACTTAACACCTTAAGGCATTCTCTACCAGTCAACCATTGGGCTAAACAGAAAGCTTTGGTTTGGTGCAGGATTTAAACTTTTGTGATATCGATTCTTTAATCAATTCAATTATTATTTTATATAAATACAATACTTGTACTTACACAAATACAAAATTTAAATACATATTATATAACATATACATATTTACATATATATATATATATCTGTACCTGGTGCGAGATAAGACACAACACTTAGTCGCGAATATTTTCGAACAAATGCTTACGCAACATCTTTTTAAATGAGTTTTTGCTTTGAGCTTGTCTGATGGACAGAGGGAGAGCATTCCACAGCCGAATTGCCTGGCAGCTGAATGAGTTGGACATGAATCCAGTTCGGTGAGGGAGGACGCCAAACTTCAGGGTCCGTGAGGTACGCAACTCACGCCCCGGACGAGCAGTTACAAAAACAAATTTAGACCTAAGATACTTGGGTGAAAGAGGATCAAATAATATAGAATACACGGTACATAAAATTCGCAATGACCTGCGTTCACGAATTGGGAGCCATTGAAGTTTGCGGCGAAAAGCAGAAACATGGTCATATTTGCGAAGGTTAAAAATGAATCTGATGCAGTTATTTAATAGGCGATCTAGTTTAGATAACGAGGCTTGGGTTATGTTGGTGCAACAAACATCAGCGTAATCAATAATCGGTAAAATAAGAGTCTGAACTAAAAGAGTTGTAGTGGTTACCGGTAGGAATTTTTTATGCCTATAAAGCACCCGCATGCTTATCACCCTACGACTGACGTCCGATACCTGAGGCTCCCATGATAAGCAGCTATCGATAACTAAACCAAGATTCTTAACATGTGCTGACAAGGGAATTGCGGTGCCGTCATAAAGAATTGGTCCCATATGAGACAAATCAGCTGAAGAAAGCAGGCGGGTACTTCCCAGGACTATAGCCTGACACTCGGCAGGGTTAACTGCGATTCCGAAATCACGAGACCAAATACAATTACGATTAAGATCGTCGTTAATTTTATCAACCGCATTGTTTACGTCATAAGTATTTGCCTGCGTATAAAGCTGCAAGTCATCGGCGTATAGATGGTAAGAGCAGTTAATACGAGAAGTAATAAGATTGATAAATATGGAGAAAAGAAGAGGCGAAAGTATACCACCCTGCGGAACGCGAGAAGATAACTCTAGCCAATCCGAATAAGACTGACCAGTGCAAACCACCTGCCGGTGATCCCGAAGATAGGATGTGAACCAATCGGCGACTGATGATGAAATATTTAACTGCCTCAATGTAGCAAGTAAGATTTCATGGTTAACAGCATTGAACGCATTAGAGAAATCGATCAAGACCAATACAGTTAGCAGAGAGTTCTCCATTCCTAGTCTGACATCCTCAACCACGTTCAACAGGGCAGTCGAAGTGCTGTGCCCAGGACGAAAACCAGATTGAAAGGGCGAGAGTAGATTGGAATAGATGTGGGCAGAGAGTTGCTTGTGGACTACAGCTTCTAGAATTTTTGACAAGAAAGGGAGAATTGAAATAGGCCGAAAATCTTTAAGCGAAATGGGGTTAGAAGTTTTTGGTAAAGGTATGACATATGCGTTACGCCACGCTGAAGGAAAAACCCCACTGAAAAGAGAAGAGTTAATCACAGAAGTGATAACTGGGAGTATACATTCTAAGATGCAAATAATCATAATAGTACATTGTGTATTAAGGGCGGTAAATAAGAACTTGTGATCGAGTGTGAAAGTAAACCCCAAGCCGAAGGCGCAGGCTTTACTTCACACGAGTTCATAATTCTTGTACCGCCCGTGGCACACACAATGTTTTTCATCACACCTGTGAGGCAAATAAAGTAAATATAACTACATATTTTCACAAAATTACTCTAAAATGGTCTAAATCATTTCTAAAAATCAGGGACGACTTAAATTCATCATATTTATAAAAGGAATCTCGGAACGGCGCGCGCCGCGCCGCGCTAGTGCGACGTCATGTGGTATGAAAATGACGTAATGTGGTGCTTTTTACGGGTAGATCAATAAAACTGTCAACACATCAGCTGTTGTTAAATATTTATTTTATTTGATTTGAAGTAAATTCTTGTGACTAATACAAAATTTTCTCATGTTAACTTAATAACTATTACCTACCAGCAGTTTTCTCCATTCTAAGTTCACTAAATTAACTATTTACACTTCTCACAAGTCATCTCTAACCTCAAAATCTACACCATGGATGCTGTCAAGCAGTCAATAGCCGAATTGACTAAAAACATCGCTGCACAGATGTCAACGTTCCAGAGCCAGCTAGACAATGCTTCCCCGGCGAACCCGACAGTTTCTTCGCTGACTCACGACTTCAGTGTCTTTAAAACTTTTACTTTGAAGGCTTTGGAGGCATTGCAGCTACAGGTGAAGTTACTGGCTCAGCAGGTGGACCAGCAGGAGATGAGGTCGCGTCGAACTACTTATTAAGCTATTTTGATTAATGTGCCTCAGACACGTGTTCTAAAATATATACACATTAATGGACGTGACTACAGTCGCCATAAGTTATATCGTAGCGGCCAGGGTGGTCACAATTCCATGGTTGTGTGACTCAACCTCATATATGAGACTAGCGACCCGCCCCGGCTTCGCACGGGTACTATACCTACATAAAAACCTTCCTCTTGAATTACTCTACCTATTAAAAAAAAGCTCATCAAAATCCGTTGCGTAGTTTTAAAGATTAAGCGTACAGAGGGACATAGGGACAGAAAAAGTACTTTATTTTATACTATGTAGTGATGTTTGTATTTTGTACAGAAATATATTTTTATGACACAACCTATATTATACGAGGTTGAGTCACACAGCCAGCGAATTGTCACAAATATATTGACAGACATATACATATACCTAGTCATGGCGTTAGAGTGCATGTTCAGATATTTTTGAGCACCGCAGCCGCTCAGATATATCTGATGGCGACTGTACAAGCTTTGAGTGCCGTAAAATGCTACAACATTGCACGGAAAGACATGTTTTTTAAAAATAACTCTTGAAGTATACGTTATCTACGATTATATTGGTAAGGTAATCTGGATCAAAATACACACATATTTAAAGGTTCAAAATACGACAAATATGAATAGACTTATATGAATAGACGCATTTAAAGTTGCAGTCAAAGTTGTAGCCAAAAGCTGCATTATTGCCGCGTTGATTATCTGTGGATTACCACAGATAATCAACAGAAGGAGTATTTTATATTTATTTGGGGCATCAACAGAAGTACTAAAATAGCTAAACTAAACTGTAAAACTGTAAAGTATTCTAATAGGAGGTGCAGGCAAGTATTGCTTGCCCTTAGAGAATGATCAAAGGCGCCTAGCCTTGTAAGGCATATACCCGAGAAATTTGACCGGTGGTTGCTAAGACCGAGTGGCCGAGGGGTGCAGGCATCAGCCGCGAAAGCTGAGTACGTGGGTTCGATCCCCACCTCGGACGTTAGGTGATCTTGGTAGTTTTTCTTTGGTATATGACATCTAATATTTATAATTTATATAGTATTAAGTAGTGTGACTACTGTTTTTTTGTTTATTTGTGTTTTCGCATATCACAAAGTTTAAAAATACGATTTTAATAACTGTATTTTAAAAATGGGAACCATAGCATAAAGTCATAACAACTTAAGTATGTGTTTTACGACGTCGGCAAAGTCGTAACGTGTTCTATGACATTTCTTACTTTTCTTTCAAGGATAATTAGGGCTTTTAAAAATTGATTTTTTTTTATGTCTTGTTCATTGAAACACTAACGAAAAATATCTATACGCCAATTTATGACAGATTTATAGTACATTACTGAAACGTGGCCGCTTACAATGGGCCTCATAAGAAGGCTCAAAGTCACCCAAAGGGCAATGGAGAGGGCTATGCTAGGAGTCTCTCTGCGTGATCGGATTAAAAATGAGACCATCCGCAGCAGAACCAAAGTAACCGAAATAGCTCTTCGAATCGCTAAACTGAAGTGGCAGTGGGCGGGGCACATTGCGCGTAGAACCGATGGCCGTTGGGGCGGGACGGTTCTTGAGTGGCGGCCACGTACTGGAAGACGTAGCGTGGGTAGGCCCCCCACAAGGTGGACCGATGACCTGGTGAAGGTCGCAGGAGTCCGCTGGATGCGGGTGGCGCAGGACCGGTCATTGTGGCAATCTTTGGGGGAGGCCTATGTTCAGCAGTGGACGTCTTTCGGCTGATGTGATGATAGTACATTACTTTTATCTGTAAGAAAGAGTACAGCATGTTAGGTTTTGAACTGCGCCGGTGTCAAGGTTTTAGTAGTATAAAGGCAATCATCGCGTTATACAATGCGATGGTCCGTAGTAACCTTGAATGTAATTCAGTTATTTGGGCTCCACAGGAAATTAAATATAATCTCCTGGTGGAGCGGATTCAAAATAAGTTTGTACGATATTTATATTTGAGGCAATAATGTATCCGACTCTGTTCGTACTAGGTATGGTCGGATACAACGAGCTAAGGGTTCGGAGAGAGCTATGTATAGCATCATATTTATTTAAATTGATTAGGGGAAAGGTTGACAATAGTCAGTTTCTGAGTTGTGTGGGCTTATACGCCCCGCCCAGGTGCGTGTGGCGGCGGCGGCGGCCGCAGCTGCTGGCCGAGCCGCGCGGGCGCACGAACCTGGGTGCTTAGCCAAGTTGCCAATCGCTAGCGCTTCATCGTTAATCGCAGCTAACTGTCTTTGTCGCACTATTATGAAAGAGTGACAGAGAGGGAAAACTACGTTACGCTACTAAGCGCTAGCGATTGGCATCTTGGTTAAGCACCCTGTTCCGGCAGGCGCCGATGACGCGCGCGCTGCGCACCCTCAACCTTGTCTCGGGAATCATTGACTTGTTCTCTTGCTCTCTGAATGAATTCACAAGGTCAGTGTTATACATTATTTGTTACAGACGTGATAATTATGTATAGATAGATAAGATAGATGTAGTTACACTATTGTCTTAGGCAGAGTCCTGTAAAAATAGTTGTAAGGGTAGAAATAAATAAAATAAAATAAACACGTTGCTGTTTTTCAAACGTTGACAGCGGATTACTCCAAAACTACCTGTGCTGCTATGAAATTATAATATTGAAGCCAGATAAATTCTACATCTTTTACCAATTTTGGAAGTAAAAAATAGATAACGTTTTAGTAGAAAAGTAAGTTTTTCCAAAACAGGCAAACTTGTGCCTGGTTGGCAAAGTTGTAGCGTTTTACGGTACCTAATGAATAGCTTTTTTGTTAAATATTTATTTTGTCACGTAAAGTCATGTATTTTTTGTTCTGACATTCTTAGGCTTGGATACATGTGCCTAGGATTCCCACTTGTATCCTTCTCAGAGCTTTGTCGAGCGAGGATGATCTCTTCAGACACACCTCCTACAATTTTCAGGTAAGATACCTACTACTAATAATAATAATAAGGTACAACACAGCAAATTTCTCCAAAGGGCCTCTACGTGTTGGATCTGTATCCCCGCGCAAGTCTATCAAAAAACCGGGATTTGTGAGCCCGTGATTCCCAATGAGATACAAACATAATAATAATATGGTAGCTGGATCAAGGGTCAGATGCAGAAGGCGGTAATCCTGGACACGGCGCGGATAGTCCGTCGGTTCCTCTCTCTGCGACCTTAACCAACGGCAGCTTGGGCCCGCCCCGTTGCCGGCGGCACCCTAGTTTAGGTTTTTATAAAGTGTTTATTACACGACTGCCAAAAGGAGAGTATATGTGTTCAGCCCCTATGTATGTTTCATATTTTCTTTAAACGCGCAGATCTTCGCGACCACTTAACCGTTTTTAATAGTGTAAGGTATCATTAGAATCCTCGTGACGTCGCGGGTAACATAGGATATGTGACGTCACGTTCGAAATAATATGACGCCCTAGAAATTCAATATTATCTAACAAAAAAAAATAAATATGAAAGAAACCTATCGAGTTTGGTATCAAAATGAAGAGCTTCAAACAACGATTACGAATATGTACATAACTTATATGTGTGTAACTTATTAAAGAAGAGTGAGATTCATTAAAATGCAATCAAATCACAAAGAATAATATGTGATCCAAACGCTATGATTTGGGTATCAAATTAAAGCATTTTACATGCAGATTATAAATACAATATACAAGTTATATTTCAGTATGTGTATGAAGAGAAAACTCGAAATGTTCTACATCGCGGTATTGAAATTTTTCTTTGAATTCTAAGCTGTGTCAGAACTGTCACCACTGACACGGGCCTTAGTGTGTATGAAACAGATACATTATACCTATAAGTGTTTGTGGTCGAGTGGTACAACGCACGGCTGCTACGCAGCGGTCTCGGGTTCAATCCCCAGCTTGTGCCGATGAGTTTTTCGAAAAACTTATGTACTTACATCATCATTTGATATCATCACAAGTGCTTTACGGTGAAGGAAAACATCATGAGGTAACCTGTTTGTGAGTTCCCAACAAGTATTGGGCCAGCGTTGGGACCACGCAAAACAGGCACGTTAGATTTCGAGTTGCGGAAAATAGCTATAACACAATATGGAATAAAAATGGTAATAACATGTACCACATATGTATGCTTAATACATGATTGGTAGGTACGTCAGTTTGTGGCCGCGAGATAGATTTTCCACCTTTTACTAACAATAATAGGGATGGATAGTCTATTTTGTAGCGACATACTGTCGCACTAATTATGTGCTAATGCCATGGACGTACCTCACTAATATCGAGGATTTCTAGATGTGATTTGAATATCAGGCGAATGTACCTAACAAAACAATAACAACAGCAATTGTGGTACCATACAGGCGCATCAAAATTAAAACTTGAAATATGTTAAAAAATAAATTGCAATTAGGCCCTTTTTTGCCTACGGCCCTTCGGTAACACGCAGACGTTCAGCCTTCGCATTTTCTCGGAACGAAACTGCGGCCCTGAGATCCGTTTTAAAGCTACATTTTTACATTGTATAGCAAAGGAGCGCTGGGCTCTGGTAGCTTGGTCTTCGGCCTCGTAAGCCGGCGCCCCTCTGGAGGACACTTCGGGCTACCAGTCCTACGCGGAGTGTGGTCTACAACTTTCGCAAATTGTGGAAACGATCGTCGCGCCTGTAGCTCTACGATTCGTTTTTATGACTCGCCCGTCGAGCCTCCAGTCCTCGGGATCGCGCCGAGCGCACCCCGATGGTGACGCTCCAAGTATTTGGCACAAAGCGGAGCTGAGCTTATTTATATGCTGGGGTAGTTGAAAAAGCTTGGTAGCTTATTTTTCTCGCAGCTCCGTCTTCGGCCTTTCTTTAAATTTCTTACAAGTGTCATGCTAGGGCACTCTTAGTAAAAGTTCGGGCCTCTGGCTCTGCTGGTCCGGGCCGGTGTCTGGGCTCTGGACTGGTAGCTCGGCTTTCGGCTTCGCGAACCAATGCCCTTCTAAGGGACGATTTGGACCTTCAGCCCTACAACTACGGTCTTCGCAGGTTGTCAATACTACTTCAATACGAGGGCCACATTGAAAGTTTTGAGAATCTAGGATACTGTATCAATTATGAGTTTTTTGTTTTAATTATCGCCTTTCTTAACTTTTTTTGATAATGTGTACAAATTTTTAATACAATTGAACCAACATCCAAAACTCACAGGCCATTTTTCCTAGGTCATATTTTGTACGGCAAATTTTCAGTTTTCGAAATTTAGTATGGAAGGTTTGGGTGGTCTATAAAGAATATTGTTTTTAAGAAAAACTGTTTACATTGGATTTTTTTTAGTAAGTCACATGGATACCTAAAGATGTCCGAATTTCCTGACATTAAAGTTTTTGTGAATTTTCCATGATTTACAACATTACTGCAATTTGAAATTAGGGGATGGCTGTTATTAGACATTGATCTCTTTAATCATCCACAAGAAAAAATCGAAAGCAATAAAATTTGTGAAAACTACTATAAGCAATCCTACAAGAACTGGGCTTTGGTACCAAATAAGAATCTAAGTCCATTTCTTCTTCATCGTTGACTAAGGCCATACTGAAAGTAGTACACTAAAAAGTTTAAAATAAATTAATTAATAAAAAAAATTAAAAACACGACTGCGGTTTAAAAACGTTCTTAAAAGTAAAAAATAATTCCTTTTTCAGGTTTATTCTTGTGAGCGTATCTGCATATAAGCGCTTGTCTTATTACTTACGATAATTTGTTTCGATTGCAGTCGGGGAACCTTCATAATGTTTATATTTTCCGTAATGAAAGGTTCCCCGACTGCAATCGAAACAAAATATCGCAAGTAATAAGACAAGCGCTTATATGCAGATACGCTCACAAGAATAAACCTGAAAAAGGAATTATTTTTTACTTTTAAGAACGTTTTTAAACCGCAGTCGTGTTTTTAATTTTTTTTATTAATTAATTTATTTACTTTTAAGAACGTTTTTAAACCGCAGTCGTGTTTTTAATTTTTTTTATTAATTAATTTTATTTTGTATTGTTTTTGTATGTTGTATTGTATTTTAATTTTATATTCATTTTATAAAAACCCTAAACTAAGAGCGAGATTAAAAAAGGAATAATAATATAATATTTTAGCGTATATAATGTCCCACTGCTGGGCACAGGCCTCCTCTCATATATGAGAGGGATTGGGCTATAGTCCCCACGCTGGCCCTAAGCGGGTTGAGAACTTCACATACACCTTTGAATTTCTTCGTGGATGTATGCAGGTTTCCTCACGATGTTTTCCTTCACCGAAAGCTAATGGTAAATATCATCTGATATTCCGTACATAAGTTTCGGAAAAACTCATTGGTACGAGCCAGGGTTTGAACGCACGACCTCCGGAATGAAAGTCAAACGTCTAAACCACTGAGCCACCACCACCAGATACCTACTAATCATTTTTAAATTAAGAGCATGTCTGGCCATGCTCAGTGTAGGGTTCCGTACGGCTGAGCCGAACATGTTCGAAATACATAGTTTTATTTTAAATTATTCTATAAGTCCACGACCGCTGCGTAGCGGTCTTGGGTTCAATTCCCGCGATTCCGCTGCGATTTACCGCTGGATCTCAAGTGCTTTTTGCGAGTATATTAGATAATAATTTCGATTTTTTTCAGGTTTGTGTTCCTCGCATCACGTACTGCCACTCGCATAGACGGTACAAGTACCACTTCTTGGAATGGTACATCCCTGCAAACTTCACGGGAGGAATGGATTGGGACGTGTACTTTTTTGGACCAAAAGGTATGCAATGGTAGTAAATAAAACTGCATAGGTTCTTTTGGGCTGTAATATCTTGAAGATTCAAAGTATTGGGTTTTTTAACTAGTTTCTTTTTGTAAAATTATTACTACAAATAAAGCATTTACTGACAAAAAAATAAGCGTCCTCACTTTGATACAAGTAGGATAAAAAAATACCAAATTCAAAATTTTACGCTAAAAGCGTTTTTATTTACGTACATTAATGCTATTTTGATGCGTTTTTAACGTAAAATTTTGAATTTGGTATTTTTTATCCTACTTGTATCAAAGTGAGGACGCAAATTTTTTTTTGTCAGTAAATGTTTTATTTGTAGTAATACTTTTACAAAAAGAAAATATTTAAAAAACTCAATAGTTTTTTTTTTACAAAAAATTTCTTCATTCCAGTATTAGTCAAAATTTTTTTTTCAAAAATCATAACTCGAAAACAACAAAAAATCGGCTAACATACATGGGGTATATTCTGATAGCCCATGACGTACGGAACCTAAAAAAAATTATTTGACGTCAAGGTTTGGACCACCCTGTATATAAAGTGCGTTCTGAAACTAATATAAGTACGTGTAAATTAATATTCATTCACAATATGTAAAAAAAAAACAATGAAATTATGTACCTATAACAAATTCGCGATAAATATCTCATCTCTTCATTATATTTTAAGAATAATGAAATGCTCATAATATATGATTAAAATAATATTAGATTTATTACAGTTTAATATTATTATACAAGTTTAACACGAGTTTGAAATTTATTTTGCATCTGAACGAGTTTTTAATTCCCGCTTTTTGAGGGCCTACTACGAAGGTTTCGGACATATTTTATGTATATCTATCCCTTTTTTCGGTATCGGAATGAAAGTGACGGTTAAAATAAAATTTAAATGTTTAAATATCGAAATCCCTCATCACAAAACAATATGCTCCCGCCGAGTTTTGTTATTTTTTTATACTACCTACTAGACGTGTGCGCCGCGCCGGCGTCACGCCGCCGCCGACCTTTATCGCCACGCCGCCGCCGCCGACTAATGGTCGGCGTGAAATCGGCGTGGCCTTGACTGAACAACAGACTAATTTCTTATGTGTTAAATACTAAATACTAAGCTTAGTATTTGCTTTATGTATTTACATAATGCCCTTATACAGGAAATAAAATATCAGCCTATCGAGTGTCATCACTCATTACACGTAGATACTTAGGCTCGACGACATCCAGCCTCCCGAACAAGCCGGTACTGTTTTTGCACAAGCAACGTCAGGTTATACAGAAGACCGAGAGGTATAACTTGCCCCTTTCGTTAACGTTCGTGGCCTATGCAGCATTTGAATCGTTCGAGACGTTTATGAATAAGGGGTTACCCTCGTATTCATAAACAAATACTATACATGCGGTACCAAGACTTTTCCCCCTTGCACCGATACCGCAATGCCGGGGGTCGTGATTATCAAGTCATCAATTTCTCTTTTACGATCTTTCGCCAACGGCCCCGATCTTTGGCAGCGTGGACCGCTTCAGCAACTTGAATGTTGAGTGTGGGGCGGATTTGGTCTGTTCAGTTCAGTGCATGGGGCTCGGTCTTTTCCTTTCAAACTTTCCTGAGACAATACGTTTTTGCAGGTCTTCCATGTTTGTGGGCTATGTGTCCAAAGAACAAGTAACTAACAAACACTAGAACAAGTAAGCCAAGTAGACTACCGGTAGGTACTTATATTGTAGCGTCCAGTTCGTCTCCAAGGTCAGTATTCGAAACCCATACCATTGCAGTATGTCAAAACTGATTTTAGTTGCTTTGGGAGATGTCTTCAAGATTTTGGTCTGGAAAGGGCTTTGTCATCAACATCAATAGTCAGTATATCAGTCATACCACCCACGTTCGGTTTGCCGCCTATAAAGTAATTATGGTTGAAACCTTAGAGAACTTGAGCACTATACTCATTGATGTTTGTATGTAGAGCCCCTGAATGCGTTGGGCTTAAGATACAACGAAGATCAACGAAGACCATATCAAATATGTAGTCTTTGTGATACAAACTCCAGTCAAGATCTAAGCTCAAAGACGAGGAACATGTGTACCGGGGAAGGACAGCTAGTCCAGTTGGGTGGATCTAAATTTGAGAAAAAGGTCAATAGTAATGTAGTGCCGGAACACACAATATCTTCTCATTCAATATACCGCAGTATATTTCAAAACGAAATTCTTCGACCAAGTGTTACTTACGACTATAAAACGTGGTAGGTAACTATGGGCTTAGTAAAAAGATCACTCAATGAGCTATTTAATCGATGGAAAGAGGAGTTCCCTACAAGATTGAAATAGGAATGTTGAAAGCCGTAGAATAACTGAAAGCACCAACGTAGCTCAAAAAATGTGTGGCAGTGGGCTAGACATTAAACGCAGGTGTCTTACGCAGCATGGCCATGTATGGAGCCCCTCTGTGGGAAGATGCACTCACCACGCAGAACAAGGCCCTTAGTGAGACCCCAGAGGGCTATCGCGGTTAGGGCAGTGCGGGCCTATCGCACAGTCTCTTGGGCTGCAGCGACAACTTTGGCGGCGGATCCTCCCTGGGAACTTCAAGCCTAAGTCCTTGCCGAAGTATATCGGTATAAACCAAGGCAGAGGGAGGATGGCCAAACCCCAAGCCACCAAGAGGCGAAGCGTGTCCGGGATCTAGCGCAGAATCGCATGCTTCTCCAATGGGACGTGGCCCTGTTGACATCGGCTTACGGCGTGCTAACCATGGAAGCCATTCGTCCTCACTTAGATCGCTGGATGAAGCGGCGCCACGGGGCACTGACCTTCAGGCTTGTGCCGATACTGTGTGGCCATGGGTGCTTCGGCAGATATCTGCACCGGATTAGATGAGAAGAGTCAACAAAATGCCATGAGTGCGGCGCACAGGAAGACTCAGTGCGCCATACTTTAAAAGACTGCCCTGCCGACTGGGCGCCTAACCGGGCAACATTAAGGCAGGTTATAGTAGCTGATTTCTCGCTGCCGAGCATCGTAAACGCGATTATAGAAGCTGGAAAGCCGTAACCACCTTCTGCGAAGATACCATTTCGCAGAAGGAGGCCTCGGAGCGGGAGAGAGAAAATGACCCTGCAGCACACCCGCTCCGTCGACGCAGGCTTGGAGGTCGGCGCAGACGCTACGCACATCTGCTAGCTCCGCCCTAGCACACTAATATAGCCAAAAGGTCATTGGACTGGGGCCACTAACTATTTGGTGTCCCATTGGGTCTGCAGCTCGGCTGCCCGCTGGAGTGACTATTACTATCATCATATAACGAAGATGAATACAGTTAGTCCAAGCCCAGTTATTGTTGGGAGTATATATTATGTTAAGGCTTGTACACGAAATAAAGTAGACTAACATTTCAAGTCATTGTTGAATCGATCGAAGATCGCACTTTTGCATTAAGCACGACTTTTAAGAGACTACTTTTGGATATTGGATTGTTAAACATAAAACAGAAGAACCAATTTACGGTCCCATGGCTGTTAGAACTACGTAGGACTATTGTGTAACAATGGAGACTGATTTTACGATGGCTACTTTATTTCGTGGACAAGCTTTAGAACATGATGGGAAGAGAAAACTGCTACTCTACTAACTCTATTGATCAGATGGTGGTTAAGGTGGCCATTGGTGGTGTTTATTGCACATTTATATTGTATTTATCTCAATTATAACAAAGAATACGATCGAATTCCGCTTTTATATTCACGTGACCTTCACGCCGATTTCACGCCGAAATCACGCCGCCGCCGCCGACTTTTCGGCAAACGCCGCCGCCGACCATTTTGACATCGGCGCACACGTCTACTACCTACTTCCTTCTTAGTGGCCAGGGCAAAAACATATTAAAAAATAAAAAACCGGCCAAGTGCGAGTCGGACTCGCGCGCGAAGGGATCCGTACCATTATCATTAAAAAAATACAGTTAAATCAACCTATCTCAAAAACTATAAGATATAATGGAATAAACCAAAAAACGTTGATAGAGCTTATTAATATGCATATTTTTTTTTAGAATTGTCTACCACGTAGTTTAAAAAAATAGAGGGGGTACACATTTTTCAGACTTTGACAGCTGATATCTCGAAAACGGTTCGCTTTAATAAAAATGTGATAACCTTGATATAATGATATCAAGGTTTATATATCACAAAAAATATAACATAAAAAATATGTTTAAAGACCTTTCTATTGTTACCTCACACGCTTATACAGGGTGGTCCAAACCTTGACGTCAAAAAATTTTTTTTAGATTCCTCACGTCATGAGCTATCAGAATATACCCCATGTATGTTAGCCGATTTTTTGTATATTTCGAGTTATGAATTTTTGAAAATTTTTTTTTGAGAAATTCTGGAATGAAGAAATTTATTAATAAAAAAAAACTATTGGGTTTTTAACTAGTTTCTTTTTGTAAAAGTATTACTACAAATTAAGCATTTACTGACAAAAAAAATTAGCGTCCTCACTTTGATACAAGTAGGATAAAAAAAGACCAAATTCAAAATTTTACGCTAAAACGCATCAAAATAGCATTAAAGTACATAAATAAAAAAATAAAACATATCTCAAGGAATTTTCGTATTCTAAAGACTGCCCTAGACCTTGAGCCTTCGTAAGAGCAAAAAAAAAGTGATACTTAATGATGAGGATTTTTCGGGATAGTCGGTCAAATAAATTTCAAAAAAAGCTTCTAAATTTTTAATTTAAAAATAAAGTAAATTTTCGTCTGTTTTTTTGTTCTTATCAATAAACAAAAACAGAAAATACCACGAAAACTCAATTTGTGTAGTTATTCAAGAAATGTTTGACTACTTGTAAATTTTAAGATTTTTTCATTTTATTTGACCGACTACTCCGAAAAATCCTCATTATTAAGTATCACTTTTTTTTTGCTTTTGTGAAGGTTTAAGGTCTAGGGCAATCTTTAGATTACCAAAAATCCTTGGGACGCGTTTCATTTTTTTTTATTTACGTACATTAATGCTATTTTGATGCGTTTTTAACGTAAAATTTTGAATTTGGTATTTTTTATCCTACTTGTATCAAGGTGAGGACGCAATTTTTTTTGTCAGTAAATGGTTTATTTGTAGTTATACTTTTACAAAAAGAAACTATTTAAAAAGCGCAACAGTTTTTTTTTATTAATAAATTTCTTCATTCCAGAATTTCTCAAAAAAATTTTTCAAAAATTCATAACTCGAAAACTACAAATAATCGGCTAACATATATGGGGTATATTCTGATAGCCCATGACGTAAGGAACCTAAAAAAAAATTTTTGACGTCAAGGTTTGGACCACCCTGTATACATCTAAAAAAATTCTATCCCTCAGTTACATGTATGGAGGGCCCCAACCCCAATTATTTTTTTTACAATATAGTATCATAATTTTGTAGCGGTTCATACAACACATATTCTTACCAAATTTCATCACTGTAGCATTTATAGTTTCCAAGTAAATCGGCTGTGACAGACGGACAGACGGACAGACGGACATGACGAATCTATAAGGGTTCCGTTTTTACCATTTTGGCTACGGAACCCTAAAAACGCTGCATTAAAGTCTCCTCACACTAAATGTATGAGATCGAAGTACAATCTAACTTTTATAGTTAATCTGTGGTTCAGTACAGTAAATAATACAAATTATTGCTGAATTGATTTTTATAAATAACGCGTTCTCATTGTTCAATTGAATTTTAAAGGCAGCACAAGTTACATTTTAGTTTGGCTGAACGCCATGATCCCGTACCACACAAACAAAAAAAAGTTACAAGTAGTCCAAGAAAATGTCCCTGAAATATTTTTCGAAACGCCGTATCTTACTATGAAATCCGTGTTAAGATACGACCTACCTACGGAACCCTACACTGAGCATGACCCGACATGCTCTTGGCCGATTTTTTTTCTCTAAATACGGGTATTTCTTTCATCAAGTGACCGAGTGTGGCCGATACGAGGTTGACTAAGTATAGCAGCGAAATAAAACTGAAAACTATATCTCTCATTTTCTCTATAGTGCCTCCTCCACCCGTGGTCAGAACCTATAAGTGGGTTGACGCGGTCGATGGGATGCTGCCCGCCGGCGCCACGGTGGGGGGCTATGACTCCGATCGCTCTCTCTTGTACGTGTCGCGCGCGCAGCACGAGGGCGTCACGGTGCCCGGCAAGATGAAGCCTCAGTGGGGGGCGTTAGTGGCTTGGGGAGGGGAGGAGCACTTGAAGGAAAAATACCAGGTTGGTTGCTTCCAGTTCGAGAGAGTAAAAAAGGTGTGCAGATACACAAATTATTGTAGGTACTTACCAATCACGATGCATTTAAGTCCAACTCAGTAATTTCATCAGAATTGTCGATGTATTCAGCAGCAGACAGTACTAGTAAATATACTGCTCACAATAGGTACAGTCAACTAATTGGAACCATAGGCCACGTGGGAAAACTATGTCGATGTTACTTTACAGGGAACGTGCGCGGCGATGCTGCTGCCAACTTGTGTCGGCAAATGGAATTACTTTAGTGCTTACCAAATAAAAAATTTAAAAACAACCAAATTCATCCCATTTCTCCAAGATCCTATCATCTGTCGTTTCCGTCGTTGGTTTCAAATCCTACATTCTGAATGCAAACTCTTGTAAATGAATGAAAATTACCAAAAGCGCCATACATGTACCTACCTATAACATTTGAAGAGATTCCTCGGTTTCTCCAAGATCCCATCATCGTCTGATGATGTGATCTTGGAGAACCAAACCCAACTTCGCAAAGCCAAATATTATTTTGGCTAATTATAATACATTGTTGCATTTCTAGATGCACTTAATAAATTCATAAAAAATAAACACAAAACAAATGGCGTCAACTCTTAATAGTTTTCAAGAGCCAATCTTATACCATGGTTACCTAACTGAAAAACACTAAAATTTGAGTGGATAAACACATGCACCTAAGCATAAGTTTAAAGACGGCGATAACAACAAGTTTTGCAATTTGTATTAGTGAGAGCACAGTTAAACAAAACATACAATACATATTACCTACGAATCCAATAAAATATTTTCAAAATCATCCGAATTCCCATGTATAAATGTTCCTGAAAGGCCAGCCTTGCACTAATAAACTGCATTGCTATATTTCTGTTTCAGTCAAGCTAAAAAGTTGAGTTAAGGAATAAAATAAGGTATAGTTAGTAATATACCTATGTAATTATGTTGCTAATTATTACTGTTGGTAGGTAAGTAGATACTTTGATAATATGATGTATAGATGAAAAAGGAGATTCATTTTTTTTGTTTTTCTACCCCGAACCTTAAATCTGTCAATTGGATGATTGTACATTTTTCAGCGGTATCTAAATTAACGTCATTTAAGTAACGATAAGAAAGTCTATTTGTCTATAGGTTCATACGATAACTGCTGAGCAGTAATCATTTGAATATGTATTCATATGATTACTGCTCATTCATAGAAAAATATTAACAAAACTCCTATACCTATAGGTATAGGCTATATAGGTGTTAATATTTTTCTATGTCCAACTTCCTTTTATTAGGTTTGTTTTTATTTGCAGTAGTAAGTAGCTTATTAATAATAACTACATTTTTAGTTTCATGTTTTAAACCAACATGTAATAAGTTAAAGGGAAAAAATGTTTTTAAATACAAGCTTTCATAATTAACCAAAAAGAAGAAAATAATCCATGACATTCATAAAATCCATGGTTTTTTAACCTTACTAATACCTAACGAACCACGAAAGGGTTGAGTTTAGCTGATCAGCAAAAGTATGATATATGTAGGTATATATAAAATAAGTTTTGAAACGTAGGCTCTTATCATTAAAAGTTCTTTACAATAAAATTATGTCATATCGATGTTAGTTTAGAGAAGAGAAAAGTTTGTAGGTATTTACTTGTTTTTAGGAAAGTCCTAGTTGTGACACTTAGGACAGCCATATTAAAACAAAAAGTTGTACCTAAAACATTACAGGGGTATGGGGAAGGTTTTTATTAGGAATTATTTAAAATAAATAAATTAAATGACACAAAAGTTGGCGAAACCTGATAACTTTATTTGACAATGACATAAGAGACTTTGGCAGACTTGACAGTAACGCATCTGTCGTAGTTTTTTTGGCCTCGAACTCCAGTTTGGAGATGGCAAGCAGATATGTATTTATGCTTGTAGCTAACTGGTAATATATTACAAACTTTGAAGAGATATCTATAATTATTTTTGTATTTTAATTTGGTTTTATTGTTAACAAGCAGTTTTAGAAATCAGATTTGCATATTTTCTAGTTTGTTATTGTTAGTTTTAGTAATGAGACCATAGATATCTATCTAGACCATAACAACAACAAGAGCGCTCCAGAAGAAAAAAAATGTGTCCCCCCCCTCTAACTTTTGATCTGTAGGTCCAAAAAATATGAAAAAAGTCTTAAATAGTGGGCTTACAGAATACTCTAAAATAAAAGTATTTCGAACATAATCGGCCCAGCCGTTTTTGAATAACTACGGAACCATACACTAAGCGTGGCCCGACATGCTTTTGGCCGGTTTTTTGATATTCTTGTTCCGCATAGGGTGTCTACCTATTTAAACGTCATTGACTAAAACATATATCGATACCTTTGGGTTCAATTGTCGTAAAGGACATTTTGGCGAAAATGAGTTATATACTCGTATACAGTTTTGTTCAGAATTTCAATCGCTATCGATCCGTATAGTTAAAGTTTCGATATCTCTTAAAAAGTTGCCTTTACGACCAAGATTTTCTACTATGGACTTGCAAAAATAGCTTAGCGAATGGGGCGTAAATATCAAATCATTTATTATAAATAATTTTCTGTGCCGTAAAGGAAGTGGACAAATAAAAATAGTGTCGTAAGTGACCTCATACGTTCTGTGCTGTCCTTTATGCCCTTACTTTTTTACGATTACTTTCTTTAGTACTATGGTCAATTTGGGCTTAAAGAACAAGTTTTTTCTTCGTAGTCCTTTACGACCGGCACGAAAAATTAATTCTTATATTTCTTATATGTCGGAGACATGAGTTACAAAATCTAGAAAACGATAAGCAATGTTTTGCTTGGAGTGGTCTTTGCTTGATCCATGCAGGTAGATGATAAATCAGGTTGGGATCTACCCACCTATGAACAGGTGGCTGGTGACCTGACAGTATAAAAGGTGCAGTACTGTACTGCAGTGTTCATCAATTCATTCTCGTGTTAGACATTGAACGATTCACTCTTGTCTTGTTATGTGAAGGGTTTACATTCTTACGAAGGAAGTTATTTCTATGGGGTATGCATCTATGCATGGACGCAAGCTTAGAACTCTCCATTCGTTTTCTACTAGTGCGTAGATGCGTAGATACAGTATTCCGAGTACTGTTAGTAACGAGTAGCTAGGAGGCATAACTGAAATCCTACCCCTCTTAGCTCGGCTGTCGTTCGGGCTCTCCCAAATCAGCAAGTGGGATAAAAAATCCAGACTTGCCCCACAGTGAGTGCTGGCTGGTAATGTATCACATGTGAACGGTGAGGTTTAAAATCGGCAACAGTTGGTAAGGTAATGATTGTTCACAGTTTCTGCTTTGAGTAGTGATTTAGATGACTACTTTGTTCTTTTTTTGTAATTTCTGATGTAACAATACGTGTGGGTACCTACCCTACCCACTTGACCAAACAATTAAAACAGTAATTTTAGTAATTTCAAATGATATCATGGCCTATACTGGTTACTTTCTTAGTTTTGAATTACTAGCAGTTCTGAAATACGGGCAGGTAGCCCTTTGTTTTGTTTTGTAGTGTGCCAAAAATTAATTCTTTATCGTGACAAACATTTTCAATCCATGCCTGTTGTTAACTTTTCTATGCGTGTGAAATTACCGTTACAGATGTTCAACCTCAAGATCAACAAGATCACTGTGAGAGTGGTCAGCGTTTTCGTCCGTGATGGCGATGTCGCTGTGGCGATGAAACGAGCGCAATTTCTGACAATTTATTGCAATGTGTACAAGAAAATAAGAGAAAAGCTGCCAAAGACGCGAGTTTTGGAGCAACAGAAATAAAAGGACAGGTTTCGTTCCAATAGTTTAATGCTAAATTCGAAGTAGTAATTTAAAAATTAACGGTCGACATTTGTTTGTAGCGTGTTTTTGTGTCCTCAAAACGTTTTATTATTTGCGAGATTAATTTGGTTGTAGTAAAGTGAAATCCATTATTATTTTAATGACAAAGTGTACTAGATGCCAATACCCTAAACTTAACTTTCTAGTCTCGTTAGAGCCCAACCTCATCGGGCTGAGCCCGCGTGCTAATTATTTCTATGATGAAACTGATACCGTACAATTTGATATTTTCAGATCAACATGGTTAACCAGAGCAACCTGCCGGCATCGTGGCTGTTGCTGTCATCACGTCCCGACGGCGTGGCAGAGGAAGACTGGTGTCGCTGCTGCCTTCCGTGAACACGTGGTGCAACGCGTGGTGTGTCCACACCATTACAACAGATAGCGTTGTTGATCCGGTGAAAAGTTCACACTTTGTTGGGCTATTTGAGCTCTGAGCTAATTAGTGAAACTAATGTTGTAGTAGTCATCGAGGGCTTATCCTTTTGAGTTTATCAAATTGAAAATGTCGATGATGATTATGAAGGTCATGATGAAGGTCATGATGAAGGTCATGGTGAAGGTCATGGTGAAGGTCATGGTGAAGGTCATTGTGAAGGTCATGATGAAGGTCATGATGAAGGTCATGATGGTGGTCATGATGGTGGTCATGATGGTGATCATGATGACTGTTATGATGTTGGTGGTGATAGTCATTTCTTATTATTTGGGCTGTCCATAGTTTCAATTTGACTACTTTAGTTTAATTAAAGTTGTGGATTATAATTATTGGAATTAATCAATTAGTTTGCAATCGTGGAATGAAACTTTTTACATTTTTGTTGGGTTCAGTTTTCTCTGACTACATACACCATTTATCATTCGTAGTCGTAGGTGTAAAATCGGATCTATTTTTCCGTCTCAGTGCGGCCACGATTGTGAGTGGCGTGCATTTGGTTTAATGGTGTATGTGGTCAAGGCGTTTAGATTGTGCGACAACCATGGAGGTGGTTGTTAAGACTCGGTTGCTGGGTGTAGCATCTGGAGTATTGTAACTGCTGTGAGTACTGCAACCCATTTGTTGGTATGTTGAAGTGTTTCATTTGACTATTGTAGAACTGTGTCGGTTACTGGCTAGTAAAGTAGTAAGTACATAGTTAGACTGACTAGTCTATTTCGAATGTTAATGAAGTTGATTTTAATTCCCTGTGTTGATCAAACGAGTACGAAAATATGATTCTGAATTGCGGCATTAAAATTTTCTATTAACTACTTTAAATGCGGAAAGGGTAATTTTTAAATTAATTGAGTTCTAATCATCAGTCATGTGAGCTTTCAATGGACCGAGAGCAAGTCTAAAGAATTGAGCGTGATCTAATAATCGCATCGGAAGTTCCGGAGCATGTAAAAGGTGCACGTGGACTGCTTTTTATGTGCAGTATACTCTTTGCGAGGAGTAGCACTTACGCGACTGAGATGGTTAACTTCTGATAGGTTAATGGATCCTAACAATCCGATGGACAGAAATGAAATCAGAGGGTTATGGTGTAACCTGGTTGAGTAATTTACGTTTTTGTTTGAGTCGAGAGGTTGACTCATTTGAATCATTCATTAATTGAGATCATTTTGACATAATTGGTAATGCCACAAAAGAAGTTATTGTTGTTAAACAGGATGAGGTGACTATGTCACAATGTGAGTTTACAATGGACATAAACGTGTCTTGTATTTCCTTAATTTTGATTTTACTGATAATTAAAACTGATCTGGTGGCACTATCAAAATTGTCTAACAAATTGAAGTGCATAATAATTGAATACAGATAACATTTTGTTGTTAATGAAAATGCTAGAAAGCCAAGTACCAATTGAAGTAGATGAAGATTGTTGTGGCATGAAGGATGAGGTTCTCAGTTCGGTTGGTCGACCGTACCAGAGGCTTGATCGTAGCCGTAGCCCGTTAGAAGTCGGTGTCTACCTTTGAGTAGTCCGTGGGTACGCGGTGCGCGGTAAGCTCTGGCGGAGGTCGGGTCTGGTAGAGACCGTAGAGTCATAGGGTTGACTCGGCGATCCCTTGGGGATGCGCGTAGTGTGTGGTTATGTGATAACCAATAGGCCACGAATGAGAGACCTGCTTCCGAAAGTTTGCCGTCATGTGTTTTACGTAAAAGGTGGCTATGAAAGCCAGGTGGTACTTGTCTTGTCTTGCATTTAAATTGGTGGTAATTAATTGGCCTTAAGTGATCCTAATTTCATTTGCAAAGAATAAAATTATTTTCCTTGAGTTGAGTTGATTTTACGTAGACAGATAATTTGGTCAGGAGTGACCGAGTGGTGACAAATACTACTGATGGACGTGTTTGTTTCAGATACAAGCGAGGACGCTTGTCTTGTCAGTATGGCCGTGTCGGAGACATGAGTTACAAAATCTAGAAAACGATAAGCAATGTTTTGCTTGGAGTGGTCTTTGCTTGATCCATGCAGGTAGATGATAAATCAGGTTGGGATCTACCCACCTATGAACAGGTGGCTGGTGACCTGACAGTATAAAAGGTCACTACTGCAATGTTCATCAATTCATTCTCGTGTTAGACATTGAACGATTCACTCTTGTCTTGTTATGTGAAGGGTTTACATTCTTACGTAGGAAGTTATTTCTATGGGGTATGCATCTATGCATGGACGCAAGCTTAGAACTCTCCATTCGTTTTCTACTAGTGCGTAGATGCGTAGATACAGTATTCCGAGTACTGTTAGTAACGAGTAGCTAGGAGGCATAACTGAAATCCTACCCCTCTTAGCTCGGCTGTCATTCGGGCTCTCCGAAATATACAATTACTATTGAATGATCAGGGTGGTAAAGGGCTGATGTAATTTTTGTTGTTGTTTATTACCATAAATTTGTTTGTACACATGCAAACATTTATGGGAAATATATTAATAGTCTTTTATGTCAAATCAACATAATCCACACAACTTTTAAATCTTAGAGGGGACCGCTTTCGTAGTATTTATGTAAATAAAATACACTAAAGTAAATCAGTAAACTGTAATCGCCACTATTCAAGTACCTAGTTTATATATTGATTTAAACTTTCACGATTATCACTCATATTTTAAAGACAAACGGGTCTTAATCGCGTAAACTTACGTTTAATTATATCCTGACGTTTCGGGCATGACGTTACACCCGTGGTCGCAGGCAGACTGGCGAGAGAATGTATCAACACCTTCGAGCTGCGCGGGTTTTTCGAACTACCCGCACTTGATCTTGATTATTCACTTCTAGGCTAGGGTTGTCACTAGGCCTACACACAACACTCACAACATCCAATGGCTTAAAAATGGATGTTTCACCACGCTTACATTTGTAAATCACGGGATTCCACGCGGACGAGATTCCTTGCCCCTCATTTTGATTAAAATTTCGATGTTTCTTAATTTCAATAGCTTCGCGTACTTTTCGGCTATGATGTATACGCTCGGTTGAGAGGACTTTTGGGTTATGGAGCTCAATCCAGTGGTTAGGCTGACTCCAACAAATGCTCGGCCAGAGCAGAGGATATAATTAAACGTAAGTTTACGCGATTAAGACCCGTTTGTCTTTAAAATACCTAGTTTATACCATGTATGTGACAGTAATTCTGAATCTTGAGAAGCAATAAGTAGAAATAAAATAATATCTGAAGACGTTATAATCGTATCTAGGCGTTAAATTCTAGAAATACAATCTGTGCCTTCAGTACCGGGGAATTTAACCCGTATGTATTCCTAGTTGTTCTTTCTTATAAAGTCTTACAATTACTACCTGTGTCACATCACGCATCAAGCATGAACTACTTGAACAGTTACTTATTAAACTTTATTATTACCATTACCTAGTGTTTGTTCTTTACATAATTACTAAACCGTGCCATGTTGCCGTGTAGTAACGGCAGTAAGAATACATTTGTCACGACCCCAACTCATCCCGTGGGTGTCGTAAGAGTCGGCTAAGGGTTTTAAGTCTCACTTACCATTTATTTATCGCATATTGATGATGGGCAGCAGCATCATGATAGTTGACACACTACTGCGATCGCCAACCCACATGCCCAGCGTGGCGATTATGGGCATTTACCTCTTAATGCCTCATACGCATAGGCTAAGGAAGGGCCGTTGTTTAGCAGTGGACTGATATAGGCTGATGATGACACTACGAAAGCGTTCCCCTACTAAAACTAATAGCTTATACGTTCAAATTACTATTGACACAGCGCAGCACCGAAACAATAACTTTTAAATTGTTGCAAAAATGTTATATAGTTTTGAAACAAATAGTGTTTCCATACATATAAGTAGTCTAGTTCTTTGTTATGACTAAATATTTAGAGATAAAATACTACAACTCTAATCCGGCTTTTCTTCGTCATATTTCCTACGTTTTAATAAATGTTTTGAACGTGGTTTTAGTAAATTAAGCGGAAAACAGTCGGTATTTGTACCATTTCGCCTACATTTAGGCCCCAAATTTGTAAGAAAATGATCTAAGACCGTTATTTACGACCCTATCAACTCTTAATTGCTCAAAACAATCGTGGGTATAAAGGACATATACAGTATAGCATTTTGACGTGTACTTTACATCATCTAACTTCTAAACCGCTTAGTTTATCACTACGATTGCTACACCAGGTCAAAGATACCAGCAATCTACATTGTTTTCATATACACGTCACAAATATAGGTCAAAAAATAAAAAAGTTATTAACAGTTTTCTAAAAAAAAATTGATTTTTGCTTCTCCTGAAAACCTGCATTTTGTCCTTTACGGCATTTGAACCCGAAGGTTTCGATATTATATAATTATGTCGGAGACATGCTTCAGTCGTCGCAGAGCTGTGCGACACATCGAGTCGTCGAACATTAGAATAGTCTTATTTGCAATGTTTACAATTCATTTGTTAAGGGTTTGATATCTAGAAAACGATAAGCAATGTTTTGCTTGGAGTGATCTTTGCTTGTTCCATGCAGGTAGACATTAACCGTCATATTGGGATCTACTCGCCTATGAGCAAGTAGTTTATGATCAGACGTGGATCAGACAGTATAAAAGGTCACTAGCGCAGTGTTTATAATTCATTCTGATTCGCGTGTTAGACTTAGAAAGTCATTCTTGCTTTAGACATTGAAAAGTCAATTCATTCTGTTTCTCGCGTTAGACTTCGAAAGATTGATTCTTGCCTTAGGCCCATATTAGACTATCATATATTTATCATAGAAGTATGATCTCATATCTCTCAAAATCTTGGATCATATTTTATTTATGCCATTCTATAATTTTTCATATTGCACCTAATATCATATAAACGTCATAGGTAATCAAGATGGATACCGATTTAGCCGCGTTTTCCGTTGCAATGAGTGCAATTTTATTAATTGCCCTGAAGGTAAGAAAAAAAAAGAAAAGCAGGAGGAAACGACGTATTTGGGTTGACCATGGATTGCTAGGCGATCAGAGAGAGGAGTTAATAACACATTAGTCGAAGAACTTAGACTGGAAGACATAGTCATACAAATTGTACCTCCGAATGGACGAAGTTGTATTTAACTATATATTATCAAAGGTAGCACCGCTCATTTCGAAACAAGAAACTCATTTTAGATGCTCCCCAGGTTAGACCACATATGATCATAATTGTACGCTTGCTGTCAAATAGGATCAAACTTCTATGATCGTAGACTATATGAATCATAGGTTGTTATTACACTGTCATAGGTTTATCAAATTAATATGAGTCATATGTCTATGATCATATTTCTATGATAGTCTAATATGGGCCTTAGACTTGGAATAAATTCAGATTATGATCATTCCTTCCCTTAAGTCAATCTATCTTGAGACCGCGAATAGATTTGATTAAGTGCACTCCAGAGTAAGAGGAGTTTGACATTTGACTAGATTCAATAGTTCGTTAGATTCAGATCGTTCTTTCCTAGCATCCTGACGAAAGACCTTATTTCTTTGTGTTTTAATATTGGTGAAGCATGGACTCAAACTTAGAACTCTCCAGTCGTTTTCTATGTTGTTTAATCATGTTTTAATTAATTGTGTTTCAAGTGTGTACCTATCATGATTATCTAAAATTGTAATTACCAATGATTTGAAAAGATTACAATACAACCCGCTGAGTTTCTTCCAGGTTCTTCTCATGCAGTGGTTTAACTCTTGCGAACCAGAGTAGTAATAAAAACATCGTAAGTCATGTGTGTTTATGTTTTAATTATGAGTCCATGCCTACCTGCCTACATTGCCTACATGCGTAGATGTGTAGTTGCTTAGATACAGTATTCAGAGTACAGTTAGTAATGAGTAGCTAGAAGTTAGATAGCTAAAATCCTACCTCCTCTTAGCTCGGCTGTCGTTAGTGGTATCCCGTTATTATACAGGGTGTCCCAAGAAGTAGTGATATACTGAAGGAGGGTGGTAGAGGACCTCAAGGGCTATCCAAATCACCTCCATGTATGTTCCGCGATTTTTCGTATTTTCGGAGTTATGATTTTTTTTTTCTTATTTTTCACCCAATACCGACTACGATGTGATTTTTATTTCTGGTAGCGTGAGTTGCTGTAATAGACGCTTGATTTTTTTTTGGTGTAAGCTGATAGATTGGCCAACCTAGAATAGTAACATTTACTATCGTTAGATCTTTAAATAGGCTAAGAAAAAAATAAAATTTCAAAAAAAAAATACCCAGTGTTTTCAAAACTTCAAAGAGCATTTAAAAAATAAAATTACATAAAAAAAATACCGTTTAGCTTTTAAAAACTTGCTCTATCTATCAGGTAGCTACGCAAAAAATTTCATTGTACTATTCGCATGGCTTCAATCTAAAAATGGAAATCTAAATGTCGTACCTACTTAAATGCAAAATTTAAATTTCTTACTTTCAGTGAAAAATTAAAGCAAAGCAAAACCTCTCTTAATCAATTTCGTTCTGAATCACGCACTGGCCACTAACAGAAAAAGAAAAAAAAAAACAAAAGAAGTTTGATGATGATTGATCCGCGTTAATAGCCAAAATTATAGGGGAAACAAATAGTGAACAGTATTAAAACACAATTTTTAAATTATTAAGAAGTAACAACAATCGCATCAAATCATCATCAAAGTTATTTTGTTTTATTGTTCTTTTTCTGTTAGTGGCCAGTGCGTGATTCAGAACGAAATTGATTAAGAGAGGTTTTGCTTTGCTTTAATTTTTCACTGAAAGTAAGAAATTTAAATTTTGCATTTAAGTAGGTACTACATTTAGATTTCCATTTTTAGATTGAAGCCATGTGAATAGTGCAATGAAATTTTTTGCGTAGCTACCTGATAGATAGAGCAAGTTTTTAAAAGCTAAACGGTGTTTTTTTTATGTAATTTTATTTTTTAAATGCCCTTTGAAGTTTTGAAAACACTGGGTAATATTATTTTTTTTTTGGAACATAATATGGGGGTGATTTGGATAGCCCTTGAGGTCCTCTAACACCCTCCTTCAGTATATCACTACTTCTTGGGACACCCTGTATATATATATATATATATATATATATATATATATATATATATATATTCGCAGCTTTAATAATGAACCGTCATAACTCAAAATTGACAAAAATTGAGTTAATGTACTAAAACGCAATATTTTCCATAGCTTTACCCGGTCACTTTCTCAGACCCGTCAAAATAGCGTTAATGAGAGAGATGGCATGAGTTGCTACGATCAAATCAATTTGAATCACGCGATTCAAGTTGTGCTAAAGAGGCTAACTTCAATTATGATCCGATATATGAATAGGAAGGATGCTCATGATGAGAGACATTTCGATATATCGCCTTACTGTATAAAAAAATAGTAAAAGTTATTTTAGAGTTTGTATTAAAAAAAAGGTAAATTCGAAGTTAACGCGTTTTATGACAAAATATTTATTGGACTAAATGATTCATTTCAGATTATATCGTTTTAACAGTAACAACCGTCGATTTTTTTGATTTATGCCATTATATTAATCATATTTAAAAAAATATTTTATCATAAAACGGCATATTTCGGCAAGGGTTTTTTCTAAGCTCAATTTATTATATTTATCACACTGATTTCGTTTTAGTTTGAACGTAATATCCAAGTAGACACTATGAACAACGCAATTAATAGAATACTTTAAAACATTAACACAATGTAGTAACAAATACAATAGATTGACCAATTTCTCAAACTTTAAACTCGATTTCCCAAAATTCACGTTTTTTGAGTTATGACGGTTTATTTTTAAATCTGCGATATAATGTGCCCCGCCCACTGCCACTTCAGTTTAGCGATTCGGAGAGCTATTTCGGTTACTTTGGTTCTGCTGCGGACGGTCTCATTTTTAATCCGATCACGCGGAGAGACTCCTAGCATAGCCCTCTCCATTGCCCTTTGGGTGACTTTGAGCCTTCTTATGAGGCCCATTGTAAGCGGCCACGTTTCAGTACCGTATGTCATCACTGGCAACACACACTGATTAAAGACTTTCGTCTTCAAACACTGCGGAACATTGGACGAAAATATGTGTCGTAGCTTTCCGAATGCTGCCCAACCGAGTCGGATTCGACGATTGACCTCTTTGTCGAAGTTGGACCTACCTAACTGGATAGTTTGTCCTAGGTATATATATTCGTCTACAACTTCGAGTGTAAAGTCTCCGATTATTACGGGAGTTGGTGCTACATGGGAATTTGACATGATTTTCGTCTTATCCATGTTCATCCTAAGACCAACTCGCTCGGAGGCTTTACTGAGGTCAACGAGCATAGTACTTAAGTCCTCTAAGGTCTCAGCCAAGACACATTGCATTGCGGGGCACATTGCGCGTAGAACCGATGGCCGTTGGGGCGGGAAGGTTCTTGAGTGGCGGCGACGTACCGGAAGGCGTAGCGTGGGTAGGCCCCCCACAAGGTGGACCGATGACCTGGTGAAGGTCGCAGGAGTCCGCTGGATGCGGGTGGCGCAGGACCGGTCATTGTGGCAATCTTTGGAGGAGGCCTATGTTCAGCAATGGACGTCTTTCGGCTGATATGATGATGATGATGATGATGATGATGATGATGATGATATATATAATATATTATATGTATATAAGGTCCTAATTTATTAGATGCAGATATTTTTACAGCTGATAGTACTCGGTCTCTGGAGTACAATTATTAAACCGTGAAACATTATAGCTTTTACATACATATATGACATCTAATATTTATAATTTATATAGTATTAAGTAGTGTGACTACTGGAGAAAAATTAAAAGTACAAATCAAAATATTTAGTTAGGTAATAAATAATTTGATTTATGTTTTCGCAATACGTTCAATAGATGGCAGCACCAGCTCTCTCTAGCTATTCTAGAAAACTGTAAAGTATTCTAATAGGAGGAGCAGGCATGTATTGCTTGCACTTAGAGAATGGTCAAAGGCGCCTAGCCTTGTAAGGGATTGCATATACCCGAGAAATTTGACCGGTGGTTGCTAAGAACGAGTGGCCGAGGGGTACAGGCATCAGCCGCGAAAGCTTGAATACGTGGGTTCGATCCCCACCTCAGACATTAGGTGTTCTTGGTCGTTTTTCTTTGGTATATGACATCTAATATTTATAATTTATATAGTATTAAGTAGCGTGACTACTGGAGAAAAATTAAAAGTACAAATCAAAATATTTAGTTAATAAATAATTTGATTTTTGTTTTCGCAATACGTTCAATAGATGGCAGCACCAGCTATCTCTATCTATTCTAGAAAACTGTAAAGTATTACATCTAAACGAGAACACTTTAAGCGATGGCAGTGCACCCAATTGGAAGACGATCGCATGGTCTACAAAAGAAAGAAGAACGAAGTCAAGCAATTGGTAGCGCAAGAAAGAGCAGCTTCCAGGAAAGACTTCTATCAAAACCTTGAGCATGCTAAAGACTGCACAGATATTTTTAGGATAGCCAAACATAGACATACGAGTACATTAGATATCAGAGCAAATAAATATATCAAAAACAAATCCGGGCTACTGCTTACATCAGATGAAAACATTAATACCAGGTGGAAAGAATACTTTTATGAGCTCTCCAACGAGGAATTCCCGAGCGAAGATCTACCCTACATCGAGCCTACTTGTGGACCTATACCAGAAATATCCGTGAACGAAGTGTCAGTAGCAATCCAGAAAATGAAGAACCGCAAGGCAGTAGGGCCAGATGAAGTTCCAGCTGAACTTTGGAAAATGCTCGGAGACTATGGTGTCACCTGGCTCACTAAACTCTTCAATGTCATCATCATTACTGGCAAGATACCAAGTTCATGGAGACGAAGCTACTTAACTCCTTTCTACAAAAATAAAGGTGATGTAGGTGAGTGCGGCAATTATAGAGGGATAAAACTCACCTCTCATACCCTCAAAATCTGGGAACGTATAATAAATCGCCGACTGCTAGAGCTTACTAGAGTAACAGAAAACCAGTTTGGCTTCACTCCAGGAAGATCGACAACGGACGCCATACAAACCATCAGAATTATCATGGAGAAACATAGGGCAAATAAAGAGGATCTACACCTAACCTTCATCGACCTGGAGAAAGCTTTTGATAGGGTCCCACGAAAATTGGTGTGGCATGCAATTAGGGCACAAAATGTCCCCGAACCCTATGTAGCGCTCATTAAAGATGTGTACCAGTGTGTCACTACGCAGGTTAGATCGCCAGCCGGATTTAGCAAGCCATTTCAAGTTGGGGTTGGTGTGCGCCAGGGTTCTGCACTGAGTCCACTCCTCTTTAATCTGGTAATGGACTATCTCACAAGACACATACAGGATCCACTACCATGGTGTCTGCTCTATGCTGATGATATCCTCCTCACAGCTAAAACCGCACAAGAAATACAGAGCGCGTTGAACAAATGGACAGAAGCCCTTGAACGAGCCGGATTGCGTGTAAGCAAAACTAAAACTGAGCACATGTATTGCAATTACGCTACCACCGCAAGTAATAATACCGTGATATCGATACACGGAGTCCCAGTTCCCAGTGTAACTAAATTTCGATATCTCGGGTCTCTTCTTACACCCGATGCTAACGCTGATGGCGATGTGGTGCACAGGGTGAATGCAGCGTGGCTGAAATGGAGAAGCCTCTCAGGTGTACTATGCGATGCCCATATGCCCATTAAGGTCAAAGGAAAAGTTTACAAGACCGCTGTTAGACCTGCACTGCTGTATGGTTCTGAATGCTGGACCACGAAGCAAACTCATGAGCAACGCCTGCACGTTACGGAAATGAAGATGCTTTGATGGGCTGGAGGCGTAACCAGGGCAGACAGGATACGCAACGAGTATGTTCGTGGTAGCTTCAAAGTGGCTCCCATCACCGAAAAAATGCTGGAGCGCAGACTACGCTGGTACGGCCATGTTATGAGGAGAGATGACGACTATGCGGTCAAACTGGCTCTTCGTTTGCATGAAACCTCCCGAGGAAGGGGCAGACCCAAGGCTACGTGGTGGTCAAATATTAAAAAGGATTTGGAAGCCGCAGCACTTCAAAATTTGACAACCCAGAACAGAAACGTCTGGCGCACCCGATCAAGGAGACCCGACCCCAAGTAGATGGGACAAGGGAAGGACAAAGAAAGAAGATATAATATATGTTTTAGTCAATGACGTTTTTTGATATTCTTGTTCCGCACAGGAGGGTGTCTACGAACAAGAATATCAAAAAACCGGCCAAGAGCATGTCGGGCCACGCTTAGTGCAGGGTTCCGTAGTTATTCAAAAATGGCTGGGTCGATTATGTTCGATATTATATATATATATATATATATATGTGTGTATATTATGTATGTTACCTTTTATAATTTTTACATAAAAAAGATACTAGAAAAAGTATGACTTCTATAAAAAATATAGCCTTTGAACCTTTGATACGCTAGCGCCATAATATCCTCTTCTCAATTCGCAGGTGCTTATAAACGGCCCCACCAACTGGGTCAGAGGCAGCGGCTCCGCAATCCCGGCCGGCGCCTTCCAAGCGAGCGAGGCCTGGGATGGCGAACCGCTATACGTGTGCCGCGCGAAATACTGGGGCAGTCTCACCTTGGGCCAGGTATTACAACTACTTAAATAGCTAGTGCGGGCCTCAACCTGGGTGCCAGATAGCGGCTATCGTACCGATTGGCGCCTTCCAAGCTGGCCAGTCCGATGACGACGAGCAAGTGAACCGCGTCAGGGTAGTCTAACAGAAGGCAAGGTTACAACTGGCTAGCGAACGCCCGGAGCTTTTCAAGCGGATCAGTTCTAGGACCGCGAATCGCAGTTCGCCGACATCTCACCGTGACCAATGTATTTACTATTCCGCACTAAAACGTGATTGCAAGCTCTTTGCTTGGAACGGCAGCTGCATTTTTCGCATTACACATCTTTCGGTACTGCGTTCTCCTAGACCAGCTGAAACCCTGGATGCCCCGAACATGACGTAACATGCTGATTTTCCTGAAATTGCCTAATTTAGGTATTCATACCATACGATTAAATGACTATTCAAAGTTGTCAGTTTACCTACTGCAGTACTAAACGGAACCCTTATAGTGGCCATGTCCGTCTGTCCGTCTGTCCGCAGCATAGCTCAATGCCCGTTAATACTAGAAATCTGCAATTTGGTACAGGTATACATATTAATCATGCCAATAAAGCAGTACAATAAAAACTAGAAAAAAAAATTTTTCGGGTTTTCCGCAACTGGTAAAGTGGGAATAATTTTTTTATTTGCTGTAATCCTATAGTGAGGGGTATCATTGAATAGGTCTTTTAAAAATAATTAGGGTCTAGTCGGAACGTTTTTTTTTAAAGTCAATATTTTCGAAAATAATCGCTGCAGAAGAAAAAAAAATTGTGTCCCCCCTCTAACTTTTGATCCGTAGGTCCAAAAAATATGAAATAAATCATGAAATATCAGTGACATGTGTGTCGGTGCACCTTGGTTGCACTGTGTCATGACTCTTGGCTTGGAATGGCCCTTACGGGTTCTTCAATAAGGTTCAATTTAGACACCGTTCCGTTTGCGCTGACGCACATATTATTTAGTTGCCCATTTAGGTTTTTTTTTTGTTTTAAATTATTGAATTAAGGAGACTGTAAGTCTGCTATTGTAATAGTTTATAATGTATCAAATGTAACCACATGTGACTGTTTGTTTCTGAAATAAATGAAATAAAAATAAAAAATAAAATGAATAGTGGGCTAATAGAATACTTTAAAATAAAACTATTTCGAACATAATTGGCCTAGCCGTTTTTGAATAACTACGGAACCCTACACTGAGCATGGCCCGACATGCTCTTGGGCGGTATTATTAAAATATACAAACGAGTAAAGTGTACCTTTTCTTACCTTAGTTGCAGCGGTCGCGCGGTACCTGTAACATCGGCTTCGGCTGGCTGGAGCACATCTACTACAACTACGAGGTCCTATTAGAAGACGAGGAATAATGACTTAAGCATTGAGGTCTTAAATAAGTTGAATATCCTATCAGGTTAGATCGAAGTTCAAAACGAAGTGCTCGCACCTGAGGTACATACTTTTTTTTAAGTAGTGAGTCACGTAGTCACGAGTCACTACTAGTGACGTAATTACTACATATTTAAATCCACGCTGGCGTGTTCTAGGTGCTTGAATCAATCAGTTGTAGGCAGTTAATCACGCTATGACATTGTTAAACTTTTTTTTTCATATTTAAAATTATATTTTCATTAAATTATTTGTTAACTGAGATTGTTGTTTCCGTAAATTTATTACTAAATATTTTATTTTTGTTTTATAAATGTAATTTTTGCAAGAATCATTTTCGTTGTTGTTATTATATATATTTTTTAATATTATTACTCTTTTTGTATCTCCTTGAGGATCACGGGCTTACAAATCCCGGTTTTTTGATAGGCTTGCGTGGGGATACAGATCCATTACTCTTTTTGTATTATTATTATTATTTGTTTAGAGATTTTAAGATACAATTTATGGTATTTTTTGTAAATTTAGTATTGTTTTAGAGATGTAATTTTTGTAAATAATAATATCGTTTTTTTTATAATTTTAACGAGCTTTTTACAAACATATATTATTCTTGTAGTATTTCTGTAAATTTAGAATTATTGTACAAACATAGGTTTTTATTTTATAGTATTTATGGGTTTTGTTTTATCCTTACAAGTGTTTCGTGTGCTATGAGCACTATTTATACAGACATAATTATAGATAAATATCATTCATTATATATTTTTTCAATTCTTTCTTAAAACTGTACATGGACTTAGTTTCTTTAATATTTTTTGGCAGTTTGTTATATAGCTTAGCACCTTCATATAATATACATCTTTGTCCAGATTTGGTTCTCGTTTGCCGAAGAATTAGGTCATTTGCATTACGTAATTTCATTTTTTGTCTAAGAAAAGAACTGTCACAGGAATCTTGTTATCTATTGAATTTAATACATGATTCACAAGTTTGAATGTCGCCAAAGTTGTACACCTCGATCTGCGAAAAACATACTGCTCCTCTGTAATAATATTATGGCGTTCTACAAAGTTCAGTAATCTGCTAAACATTACTTTCTCATAGATTTTTGCGAAAACCGATATATAAAATGAAAAATTAGAAATAAAAGTCATCTTATTATTTGAGATCACAAAATACACTTTATTCAGCGTGTTAACAATATTTGAACCAAGAAATCTGCGATCTTTATATCTTCGTGGTTAACAACTCCAAGAGCTACCCCATCTTCTGATTCTGATAGCATTTCAATGTCTTCACTATCACTTGTCATTACGACTTCGCTTTGACTGGAGTCTGAATCTTTTTCCGGTGGCAAAGATGTCATTCTCTTTTTTTTTACCGTTTGTAACGATGACGCTTGTAATGAAGACAGTGCTAGTGGTTCTTGTGAAGACGATGCTGCTTGTAATGAAGATAGTGCTGCACGTGTAGATGATGGTCCGGCTGCTTCAAATGATTTTCTAAACTTCTCTAAGCTTTGATGCCATATTTGTCAGCCGCTTTGCGTATAGATAAAGTCTTCGATAGTACTTCGCGTATAGCATCTTGGCTGTTTTCTTCACTAATATATTTTTTATTAGTCTTAAGTTTATACAGGGTGTTTTTTTTCGACCGTTCAAATTCTACGTAGTGAATGTGTAGGTCATACTCACCAACTTTTACTATGGGGACAAAGTCGAAATCGCGAAAAAAAAATCAGCTGTTTCATACATTTCGGCCGGCGTAATGCCGCCAATTTGTATGAAACAGCTGATTTTTTTTTCGCGATTTCGACGTTGTCCCCATAGTAAAAGTTGGTGAGTATGGCCTACACGTTCACTACGTAGAATTTGAACGGTCGAAAAAAAAACAACCTGTAGGTGCGGACCATTTTCTAGACAAAAAAATGTAAAAAAACATGTTAATATATTGTTATCTGTGACGGGGCACTTTAATACACTAACGGGGCAGAATAATACACTAAAGGGTCAGATTAATACGTATCATTCTTCCCCGTTGCTTACCGAATCAAAGTGCCCCAACGGACTTTTTTTACAAACAATTAATTTAATTAATTATGGATTAATTATATGGTCAAAAACATTATTAAAAACACTTTTGAATATATTCACTTACTTTTGGCAATATTAACCGGCAGATATAACTAATAAGACGATGCTGAGATACGATCACATTTCGCGTAAAATTTTACTACGCGGCATCATGAACACGTTTACACTCGTCGACGGCCAACGGCAAACTGGCGGCGAGCGTCGTCACAACTGTCGTTTTTGTGTGTGTCCTTGAGCGTTCTAGTGATGTGGCAGACTTCGTGGCGTTCTCCGATTTTAAAATATTGGTACTGTACAAATGTGCCCCGTGCATCAATGTGCCCCCCCTCCCCCTACTTACAACAACTCTTCGATTCAAGTAAAAAATGGTAAACTGGTAGAATACATGGTAAACTGAACGGTGTAGGTACTTCTTTAAACGTGTACATTCCTTTGTAGCGATCCTGTGGGATAAATAAACGACAGTCGAGACTGACGCCAGCATCCCGGACCAGGGATTATGTTGCTTGCGCTGTAAATAAATGACTGACCCATGAAAGTCGTGATGTGCCACGTCAACCAATCACAAAAATTCTAAATCAATAGTCGTGGATGTAGTTTACAGTTGCGTATCTTATAATATAATATATGCAAACATTTTAATACAATATTTGCATTTATAATAATTTTAATATTCATGATAACTTATTATGTTATTGGTAATTAATGTTAGGATAATTATAATTTTGCCTATAGAATATGTTTTAATACGTTGTGCCACGATTAACTATTATGAAAATGTAATTTGCAAACTAATTAGCTTACACTTATTCTTTCCAAGCTGAGTTATGCCGATGCTGTTTTTGGTGGATGCCTGCTGTCACGGACCTCCTTGTTGATACAGCGCATTCAAAATGCCTGTGCACGTTTCTGTTTCACTATTCCACCTCGTTCACATATCACTCCGTTCTTAAATCAACATAAAATATTGAATATGAGCACCAGACGTACCCTACATTTTGCCTCCCTTCTTTTTGGAGTTATCCATAAACAACAACCATCATACCTATTTGATAAACTTACGTTTTCCGAACGGCCAGTACGTGGTGCGTGCAGACTTATTGGTACACAACATAAAACGACCGCTTTCCGTGGTAGCTTTCGATACGCTGCCACGAAATGTTGGAATAACCTGCCACCGCCAATCAGAAATTGTAAATCCATTGCATCTTTCAAAAATAACCTTAAGAAGCATTTAACTGGACAACTTTTGTAATTTTAAGATTATCTTTTTTTTTTTAATATTACACACATGATCTCACTATTCTGACCACATAGTTTTATATTGTTAGATTTGTTAATAAATTAGATTTTAAAGTTGTGTTTACCAAATTTATTGTACACTTTGCCACTATGTTTTTAAGATAATTATGTTAAGTCCTACATTATGTTTATCTTCTACATTGTACACATTTACCGACTCTTGTTACTGTTTTACCTATTTTTCTAGTTATTTTTATTTTTCACTTTTCAGCTCGGTTGCCCTGAAAACCAGCGTCGTGTCATCTGACACGACACATGCTGAGTGGCATCCTTTTTGGTGTTCAAATCCTTACTGTTTGATACTTGTATTTATTGTTCTGTATTGTATGACCACCAAATAAACCATTCTTATTCTTATTCTTATTCTTATATCTGCGGATACGCAGACAAGAAGCAAATATTACAGTTATCCAAACAAATAAATGTAGAACTTATTGCCTCATTTATTTCCTAGTGAGGTATTAATTTTCCATCCGACTATACTAAATCGGCGCGGAAGCATTTGCGCTCGTGTTGGTTTATCGCCATTCATCGATTGTCGTCGCGGGCGCACGATCGACGCCCGTGAAATCGACGGCTGTAATTCCCATGTTTTACTGACTCGCCTGTGGCAATCCAGAATAAGTGGACACTGGGCTGTTTCAAAGATAACCATTACACAATACTCAGATCGTTAAAAATGATTTCTAACAGCTTGTAGTGTTGTTAACCCACATTAAGAGTTGTGTTCTTATCTGAAGGTCTAACAAAAATATACCGTTTGTAACGATGACGCTTGTAATGAAGACAGTGCTAGTGGTTTTTGTGAAGACGATGCTGCTTGTAATGAAGATAGTGCTGCACGTGTAGATGATGGTCCGGCTGCTTCAAATGATTTTCTAAACTTCTCTAAGCTTTGATGCCATATTTGTCAGCCGCTTTGCGTATAGATAAAGTCTTCGATAGTACTTCGCGTATAGCATCTTGGCTGTTTTCTTCACTAATATATTTTTTATTAGTCTTAAGTTTATACAGGGTGTTTTTTTTTTCGACGGACTTTTTTTACAAACAATTAATTTAATTAATTATGGATTAATTATATGGTCAAAAACATTATTAAAAACACTTTTGAATATATTCACTTACTTTTGGCAATATTAACCGGCAGATATAACTAATAAGACAATGCTGAGATACCATCACATTTCGCGTAAAATTTTACTACGCGGCATCATGAACACGTTTACACTCGTCGACGGCCAACGGCGAACTGGCGGCCAGCGTCGTCACAACTGTCGTTCTTGTGTGTGTCCTTGAGCGTTCTAGTGATGTGGCAGACTTCGTGGCGTTCTTCGATTTTAAAATATTGGTACTGTACAAATGTGCCCCGTGCATCAATGTGCCCCCCCTCCCCCTACTTACAATAACTCTTCGATTCAAGTAAAAAATGGTAAACTGGTAGAATACATGGTAAACTGCACGGTGTTTTCACTTAGTGGAAGTAGTGAATTTGATCTACTCATGACGTCATCGGATATGCTTACGTAACTCAACCTTAGAGGGCGTCGATATCAATTTCAAGATCTTGTATTATCTGTACAGCCACTATTTTCTTTTCCGTTACGCGCAGTTAACAAAACGAAAGAAATGACAAAGTATTCGTTTTTTTTCATTACTTGGATCTCAAAATATTTTTGTTTCATACGTAGAGAAATTAAATATTAATTTAGCTGTACTTGTACTTTTACTTTTGTCCGTTTTGAATCCTTTAGCTACAAATATTTTAGATACATTTAAAAAATATATTGAATGAACGGAATGTTTTTGACACAGCGGCCATTGTTAAATTTTTGCTTTCTAGTTATCTTCGATGCTTGAACTGAAAGTGCTTCGAAACGATATTATTTTAGTAATTTCATACAACGACTGTGCTTGTTCTGAACTCCTATAATTGTGCTTTTCCATGTATATACTGTACTTGGATTGGATTTTTGTAAAAATGGTGCGATGCGGTTAAATGTGTTGTTTGCCTAATTGTGGTAAAATGCGTGAGTATTCATTCTAATGTTACTCAAAACGCATATATGCAAATTTGAAGCCATTCGCAAAAACCGTTGCAAGATGGAAATGTATCATGAGCTCTGTTCGCCGACATTAGAAACCTGTGCAATGCGGCTACTGTTTTTTTAAGACTGGTAAAAACATGTTAAATGTTAATATTTTGAACTGTTTCATATACCTATGTATCTGTCCGTAGCGTCGTACCTCCTGAACGATTAACAGATTTCAATGTATTTTTTATCATACGCTTTATTGGACAGGATTTGATAGATAAGCTATGTTTCATGCGTAGTCTTATACAAGATTTTGTCAGTTGTAATATGAATTAATGTAACTGTTCTAATAAATTAGGTTAGTTCTAATAGTAAATGTTTAATTCGTTTTTGAGCCCTCCTGAAAAATCAAAAATCGGTTACATGAATTCATATTACAACAATTGAACTATGTTAAGGTTATTATTCCTTAATATTATTGGTAATAAAAGTCTTAAACCATGTTTAAACTTCAATCAAACTGATAGCAAATATATGATACAGATGCTTAATAAGTTAGTACCTAAAAACTTTATCGATAAGGCTAGTGTAAAAATAAAACTTGAAAATGACACATTTTTTTTGTTTTATTGTTTCTCGATCCTAGTTCGGACGAACAGAACTAGGTCACATAATGTGTGAACTTCGTCAGCTGATTTCAAATGAGAAATGCGTGGCAAGTTCACACTTGATGTGATCTGGTTTTGTTTGTTATTTTACATATTGTACATTATTTCAAAGGTTACCAATCTACAAAGCTATATATACAGTGTGTAAATCTAATACGGGCGATAAATTAAACCAGGCATGGGATTCATTAGTGTAATCATGGATTACAAGGTTTTTTTAAAGTTGCTCTTTTTAACGACCCAACAGAATTTTTTTAAGATTATCGGAGCAGCAATGTAGGTACGAACATTTGTTATTGTTGACATGTCAGTTATGTCATCTGCTTTAGAAATTAGCTGTCAACGAGTGTTTAACTCGCGTATGTTGCTCTACATTGCGCGCCGAATTATTTTGTATGGAAAATTTTGTTGCTCTAATTTTAAGTAAAAGTTATTTGAATGTACTTATTATGTCGTAAACTAACACCCGTTAAAAGCTTCGCCCGTATTAGACTTACACCCTGTATAGCTACACACACATATATATATATATAAAGCTATATATATATATATATATATATATATATATATATAAAGCTATATATATATATATATATATATATATATATAAAGCTATATATATATATATATATATATATATATATATATATATATACAGCTTTATATATATGTGTGTGTAGCTATATATGTATATATATGAGAAAAGTTGCCGTGAATCATCAATAGATGGCGTTGCAAGCAAAAACCTTGACTGATAACTCTATACACTATTATTCAAAATACTCTATGGTAAACTGGTAGAATCTATCACATATCTAGGCTTGGAACTTTTGGATGCTCGCTATGGTTGTAGCATCCGCGGAGTCGCCATTATGTTACATTTTTTTCTCCAATATGCTCGGAAATGTTCGCATTAATGTAGCAAAAACGAAACGCGAAGTACCTTCTTATGTACCAGCTCAAATTAAAAAAAAAGATTTTCATTATTGTACAGTTTTTGCGGCCGCGAAATTGTACTAAAATCCATTAATGTATTGTTTTTTACTTCTTAAAAACTACTTTTGGACTTTGAAAAAAATGCATACAGCCAAATTCTAAAGCCACGACCAAACGCCTGGTCTGGATAGAGCGAGAGACGGCGATCAAATCTATGGCCGTCTCGTTCTATCATGAGTTACAAACGCCTCGGTGTGTCAGGTCGTGTAGGTACGGTTTAATGAAACCATAGATATCGTTACTATTTTTTATGAACGACCATGCATTAAAAAAAAGTTTAGGCGGGAATCATAAGAGATTTTTTCTTTTCAATTGTTATTCAATTTGCAAGAAGAATTACTTAATCGATTGTAATAAATTTCTTGAAACTTCTAAATAAAAATGAGTTCAACTTCAAGTGACGAAGAAATGATAATCGGAACACCGCCGGAATTGCAGGAAGAAGCTAAATTAGTCAAAAATAACTTATTACCACCAAAATCAGCAGAAAAGTATCGGAAAGTATATGAAAATTTTATGGCTTGGAAAACCAAGAAAAATACGAATTCATTCTCGGAAAATGTGCTTTTAGCGTATTTTAACGAAATGTCTAAAGATAAAAAACCAAGTACGTTGTGGGCAATATATTCGATGCTGAAAAGTACTATTCAACTCGAACAAGACATAAATATTAAGAATTACAGCAATCTGACATCATTTTTAAAGCGGCAGTCGGCGGGCTTTAAAAGCAAAAAATCAAAGATTTTGACCGAAGAAAACATAAATACATATTTAAACGAAGCTCCAGATGACATGCACCTAGCAAATAAGGTAGGTGATTTTTTTTGCTGTTTTTTCTATTTATTATAATTATATCTTCATTTGTTATTTGATACCTAAGTGAAAATGTACTTCAAATTATGATATTTGGTTTGTATTCGTTGCAGGTGGCGCTTATTTTTGGTGTAAATGGCGCATGTCGAATGATAGAAATCACAAATTTGACTACAAATGATGTGACGTGTCATGACGATATAATGTTAGTTACGCTACGTGACACAAAGACGAAAATCGACCGCAAGTTTGTTATCAGTCAAGAGTTCGTGCCCCTAGTGAAAAAATATCAAGCGCTACGTCCGAGTTCAATAAAATCCGACAGATTTTTTGTTAACTATAGAAATGGGAAGTGCACAAACCAAGTCATCGGTAGACATAAGTTGGCGTCAATTCCGATGCTAATAGCAAAATATTTAAGTTTACCTGACAGTGATTGTTATACCGGGCATTGTTTCCGTAGAACCTCCGCTACTTTGTTAGCCGATTCGGGGGCGAATATAACAACTCTTAAAAGACACGGAGGCTGGAAGTCTACTGTTGTAGCTGAGAGTTATATAGAAGATTCGGTGCAAAACAAAATCGACATATGTAAAAAAATAAACAAAACTATCAAGCTTCAACAGTCAGACTCCCAGCCTTCTACATCAAAAAATATACCCACAGTTGACCACTCCCAAGTTTTAGACCAAAGCAACTCAAACACAAATCAAACGTTTAATATTATCAACACTCCAACTTCAGAACAAATATAACAGTGCCCGGTAAAACAATCACTTTAAACATTTCTAACTGCCCGAATATGAGCAATGTATTTAATTTCAACTAAAGCTGATAATTGCATAAAATATTCTGTATTTAAATTTTAACTGTTGTGTGTGTTTTTTTCGTAATAAAATGAAATAAAAATATTTTGTTTTATTTCCTTGCATGTTTGGAGAAAAGTCCTATATGTGCCTCGGACGGAAATAGAATTTCGTGGATTCGTATGTAATTGTCGGCCTCAGCTTCGCTTCGTCCGACAAAAAATACTCATCCACGAAATTCGCTTTCCCGGCCTCTGCAATAATGTACTATTTTCGAAATCAAAGTCAAAGTACACAATAGTTTGTATGCAGCTATGTAATTATAATAAAACATTCTACCGCTAGTAAATAAAATTTTCTCAAACATGCAATGAAATGTCGTAGTTAAGTGCCAAAAAAGTGGCCGGGAAGTAGCTCGTTGCCGGCCTAGGCCGGCAAGTACCTCTTTTTTAATTTTCATTTGACATAGGGTTGTGATCTGGCATCTTGGCTTTTAGCCAATAATTATCTGTAAGTAATATTAGTATTAAAAAAATGGTTGGAAAAATTTTGCAGTTATAATTAGGTATTTAAATTATGTAATTTAAAATAAATGTATAATAACTACTCAAAATAATATTTAAAAAGCAGTATTATACGGCGCGATCCGTCGGCCCCGATCACTGCATGCGATTAATTGGACCCAACCGACCGCGTCGTCTAATACCGCTTTTTTAAATAAAAAATTTGCAACTTTCAAACAGGTTAATCTTAAAAAAAAAATGAGGTGTCGGTGTCGTATTTGACTTTTGTTGTGTTTCAAAGACTTAGTTATGTAGTTGACTTATAATTTCTTAGAAAGAAGATACATTTTTTTGTTTCATTTCATTGCATGTTTGAGAAAAGCATTATACATACCTCGGCCATGAAGTGACGGGTTGCCGTCCGAATACTATCCGGCCTCGCTTCGCTCGGCCGTCTACATATATTCGGCCGGCAACCAGTCACTTCCCGGCTTCGGTAGTAATGTACTATAATTAAAGATATTAGGCAAAAAGAGCATTTTTTCCAATAAAAGCGACAGAAAGGTTATTGCGGATGAAACGCTGTAATCAATATCCGCAATTTTTCTAAGACTGATTCTGCCAAATAACTATCTAATTATGTTATTAGAAGCAAATATTTTTCTTTATATAGCAATAAAAATTGAGAAAAACGATTTTCATTCATTTTGTTTTCTTTAGACCTGCAGAGTAATTATACCTTTGTCTCTAAATATCCGAGCTTCAACCACCATGTTTAATTATATTCATATAATTCCTGTGATTTAAGCGATCCGTTTTTCAATTAGTGTGTGTCATTAAGTCAATTAGAATCGCCACTTATTTCCATTAAAGAATCGCTTAAACTGTTTAGCCTTACCCCGTTGTATAGTAAAAATAGCGCTTAGCTCTTTTAGCCTTCTTTTTAAAAAAGTGCACTTGTTATACACTACAGTCGTTTGACTTGCCTCCGGCGGCAGACGCTGTTGGTATTTGAACCAATTAGCCTTTCTCTCATTTTTAGCAGATTTGTCTTAAGCGACCTTTATTTCGAGACATAATAAACTAATTTTATGAAGTTAGGAACCAAAGTATGCGCCTTTATATCTTGAATATTTGATGGCAGTTGCGTTACAATATACCTGTTACTTTTTTTGTAGCGATTTTTTTCTAAAAAATAAAACTTTAAACGGCTCTTCTGTAAAGTTCATAAAATGTCGGTTAAGTCAATTAGCCTTTCTACCGTCGATATGACATCTAATATTTATAATTTATTAACTATATATTAGGTACTCGCAAAAAGCATTTGTGATCCAGCGGTAAATCGCAGGGGAATTTAACCCAAGACCGCTACGCAGGAGTCGTGGGCTTATATAATAGTTTAAAATAAAACTATGTATTTCGAACATGTTGGGCCCAGCCGAGCCGTTTTTTAATAACTATACGGAACTTTACACTGAGCATGGTCCGACATGCTCTTAATTTAAAAATGATTAGTAGGTAACTTACCTGAAAATTGTAGGAGGTGTGTCTGAAGAGATCATCCTCGCTCGACAAAGCTCTGAGAAGGATACAAGTGGGAATCCTAGGCACATGTATCCAGGCCTAAGAATGTCGGAACAAAAAATACATGACTTTATGTGGCAAAATAAAAATTAACAAAAAAGCTATCAATTAAGTACCGTAAAACGCTACAACTTTGCCAACCAGCCACAAATTTACCGCTTTTGGAAAAACTTACTTTTCTACTAAACCGTCATCTATTTTTTACTTCTAAAAATGGTAAAAGATGTAGAATTTATCCGGCTACCCACTTCAATATATAATTTCATAACAGCACAGGTAGTTTTGAAGTAATCCAGTGTCAACGCTTGAAAAAGGGCAACGTATTTTTGTGGTGTGTCCAAAACTTTTGTTACTACTGGTAAAATTTTTGTGATAGCTTGCGGGGCACTGATATGGAAACTAAGAATGATTTTTTCAATGCTTTACCCAGGTTTTCATGTAAACATGCCCGTTTGTGGCCAGAAGGACGAGAGGCAATGTTGGGAATTTTCGGGAATGCCCCCAAACTTGCCTGATCTAGGGTTGTCACTGTTTGGTGGTTTTGTTTTGTCAATATTAAGTAGGTACTCTCAAAGTAGAAATGTTCAAAAATAGTACTATAAATCTGTCATAAATCGGTGTATAGATATTTGTTGCCGTTTGTGTTTCAATGAACAAGACTTAAATAAAAAAAACTATTCTTTAATTCGTCTTAATACTCTTCTCTCTTTTATTTGGCACAGCCTAGCCCTAGTTATCCTTGAAAGGATGTATGAAATGTCATAGAACACGTTACAACTGTACGTGTTTGCCTACGTCGTAAAACACATACTTAAATAGTTATTATGTATTTTCTATTGACACCGTGGCTTTGATGTACTTGCTATGACTTTATGCTACGGTTCCCATTTTTAGAATCGTATTTTAAAACTTTATAATAATAAATTTAACTGTATAGACTTTTTTGACTTAATTAAAAGATCTCTAAAAAGTCGTGTCCGATCATTATTAATGAAACCACGAAAGGGCGACAAGTAGGTAATCATTATCATTTGGTGATCATTATTTATTTAAATTAATTAGACACATCACATTAATCTCATAATAAACCACTCACTCATGCACTTACTCAAAACCAACAAACACACTCACTCACGTACACGCAAACTCTATAACATAACTGAAACTTATTTTGTTAATGTTAGTGTAAATGCGCACGCTCTATGTTGTTATTGCATGTTGATTGTATTTTTGTGGACATCTTTTAATGGCTTTGTTTACTGTACACTCAGTTTTGTAAATTTCTTATGTAATGCTGTTGATGCCCCAAATAAATAAAATAAAAAAATACTCCTATTACCACAGATAATCAACGGGGCAATGATGCAGCTTTTGGCTACAACTTTGACTGCAACTTTAAATGCGACTACAAGCCTATTCATATTTCGCGTATTTTGAACCTTTATATATGTGTATTTTGATCCAGATTACATTACCAATATAATCAAGATCACAGATAACGTATACTTTAAGAGTTATTTAAAAAAAAAACATGTATTTCCGTGCAATGTTGTAGCATGTTACGGCACTCAATGCTTGTACCGTTGCACATCAGTTATATCGGAGCGGCCGCGGTGCTCAAAAATATGAACATGCACTCTAACGCCATGACTATTTATATGTCTGCTCAGATATTTGTGACCACCCGGCCGCTACGATATATCTGATGGCGACTGTAGTCACGTCCATTAATGTGTAGGACATTTTAGAACACGTGTCTGAGGCACGGGAATCGAAATAGTTTAAAACATATTATTGAAGCTGACCGTATTTAAAAAATATATACAGGGTGTACTAAAATTTTAATACAAACAAATGACTTTATAGGGATAAGCTAAGTACCTATAGAATACAACAAGTAATTCAACACAGGCGAGTTAAGCGTTCGTTGACAGGTAACTTGGAGCGAATGACATTTATGTATCTACTCGTAAACGCTATTGGGCTATACAGTGTGTTTCCATGACCCGGGCTTTTACGAAAATGGGTAATAATACGCATTACTAGCAATCGTTTTCAAGTATTAACATTTGACAAATAATTAAATGGACTGTACAATTAATTTTATTTCCTCCGAACGATCAATGTAACGCGTGTACTGCTTAGTTGTCAAACGTTGTGAGTGGCTCATCATCATCATCATCATCAGCCTATGATAGTCCACTGCTGGACGTAGGCCTCTCCTATTAACTATGCGTATAGACGCATTAGGAGGTAAATGCCCATAATCGCCACGCTGGGCAAGCGGATTGGCGATCGCAGTAATGTGTCCACTATGATGACGCTGCTGCCCATCATCAATCTTTAATCAAATATGGTCAGTGACACTCCAATCCCTTCGTCGACTCTTACGACACCCGCAGGAGGAGATGGGGTGGTGACAAATGTATTCTTTCTGCCGTCACCACACGGCCAGTGTGTGAGTGGCTGCGATCTGTCATTGTCAAGTGCAAATTAACGATTCATTTTGAAATACATTGCTTCTCAATTAACTTTTCTTACAAAGTTAATTACTTTTAAAATTAGCATTTTGAATCGAATAATATTCACGATTTGGCTAGAAATCTGCATCGCATTCCTCGGTTTCAATAAAAGCCAGTATCTTAGACACACACTGTATAATTATAATATAAATGTTTACAGGTACATTGCTGGTCCGAAAATCTTGAAAATTTAACTATAGGGTGAAAATTTACTATAGTATTAATATGGCTCATATTAAATTTGCTCGACATAGTGTCAAATTTTCACCATAGTGTTCATACCCAAAAAAATCTATCACGTATTCTTGACGTTGCAAAAAAGTTTTACATAACTTTGATCATTTATAACCACAATTTGTTGAAATACTTTTTTTTACACAGTATTATACCTAATTGGCCTTAGGCGAAACAAGTAACATAAGAGTTTCTAAATTCTATTTTATATTTAAGGACTTTCGCAAAGATTTTTTATATTTATTTCAAATACCAGTCAATAAGTAGGTACCTATGTACGAGTATAAACTAAAAGTTAGAGTGGTAACACTGCAGTCGAAAGTACGTTTTTGCACATGTATAGACAAAGCTTCACAAATTGCGACACGGATAGAATATTACTTACACGCAATATTAACTTCCCCAGTAATTGTAAATGATGAAAATGGGTGTGTGTGTAGTAAACTCCACCTTGGGCTTGAAAACAGTTTCCATAATAGTATTCACTGTGTAAGTAATCTGAAATTAATAAGTGATAAATTAAAGATAAAAAACCCCAAGTTAAAAAACGGTGAATTGCTGACACATACCACGTGTATGTAACTGCCGCATGGTTCCCACACCGCTTCTCAAAAAACAGACACGGTACCGCATCGCAGTGACGTGACGTATAAATAGGTAACGCCACAGTAACCGTGCGTGCGTAGGTTTTACTCTATACGTAAAACTCCAATTATGTCAGTGCGAGCGATATACAATTAATTACGTATTGAGTAAAACCGAACGTATTTTTTACTTTCCAACTCATATCATGGTACGGCTGTTATATTTCATAAGAGACTGCCGTCAGCAATCTTTTGTAGGCGGCACACGTCATGGTACGTGGCACCTGTGTTTCTTAGCCTCGGTGTGATGGAGAGCATACGGTACAGTTATAACCTGAGATCGGATGGATTTGCGACATTCTTAGTGACTTACGTCATTTTGATGACATTTAGTATGAGATGTCTCACAAAAATCCGATCTCTGGTTATAACATTCACGGTACACCACTGCGATTCCGTATCGTCACCGTTTTTTAAACTGCGGTGGGGTTGCAACTACGACCCGACACACACACACGAAGTATTATAGATGAAGGAACTTTCTTACCTTGAGCACGAGATGAAGATAGTTTAAAGTCCTGGAATGACGTAAAGTACTGCCAACAACGGTAGGCTGGTGCTGAAAACATGTTTACTAAGATGTATCTCGCTGTTAGTTGCTTGATGTTACTTTCTTGCTTTAATCAGCGGTGTGTTTGAAGTTCAACACAGTAAGTGTTAACGTACGAGTTAAGTACCTAACTTCTATTGTAGGCACACAAAGTGTTACCATGATTAAGGCTGTTATTAAGAAATGGGTGGTTAAAAGAAATGGGTACGCTTTACTACAAAAAAAATCGAGTATTAAAAGTTAACAATTCAATAGAAATATTGAAATGAGTAATTGTACAATTCATTTTATTTCCTTCGAACCATCAATGTAACACATGCATTTAATGCTTAGTTGTCAAACGCTGCAAGTGGCTGCATCTGTTGTTATCAAAAGCTAATAAAAGATTCATTTTCAAGTACATTGTTTCTCACTGAAATTTCTTATAAAGTTCATTATTAGGTACTTTTAAAATTCTATCATGATGCTAACACACTGTATAGGTACGTAATTCTATAGCCTAGTTTTTGAAACGAAGCTTTTCATCTGAAATATTCAGTAAGCATAATAAATATTATTTACTTTCTTACCAATGCTTAGAAGATACAGCTGTACAGTCAATATTTTCATTTTAGCGTTGCACAATACGCATATTATAATGCAAAAAAATACCTACATAAGGTAGAGTAGATATGTAGGTAATCTACAACTTCTACCGATGCCCGTAGAGAAAATTCAAGTGCATTACTTGGTTGCTTCAAGAGCACTAATTATGAAACATACTACTTAATACTTAGTAAAATATCAATATTTATCAATATTTATTTGTATTTGACAGCGTGTTGGATTACTGTTTCCTACCATGACTAAGAAAAATAATGAGTAATTCAAGAAATATGTACAGGCATTTGTAAACAACATAGTTATAAAAATAATAATATAAGAATGTCGCGTTTATTTGAATGATCTCAAGCAGATAGGTACTGACGTATGTTTTGATATAAAGTAAGCACCACAGTTTAAGCACCCTCGATCTTTCTATTTTTATTGCAAAAAATTAAATACTTGATGAAAAAAATAAACGGGTTTGACAATCATATCACCCATGTATTTTACCAGACAAAATTTTAATTCAACTTAATATGAAAGTAGACGCATAGATTTAATAACCATTTATTGACTTCGGATAGTATCCATATTTTGTACTCATCTTGTTCTCAATACTTCATTAGGGGTTAACTCACGCTGCCAGTCTATCAACCCGAGGACACCTTCCACAGGAACCCGAGGGTCGAAGTTAAGAGTTGAGGCCAAACTGCGAGAAAACAGTGCTTTCGAGCGTTCAATATTTAGTAACTAAAATAAGCCGAGCCTGAGGGCCGAAGGCCCGAATGGGTTCTGCTCCGATTGGGTTTTGGTGGCCCGATAATTTTTTTATTAGATATTTGTTGTCGTAACCACTCACATGCTTTGATATTTTTGCGATAGACTCGTATGTCTATGTAAAATAAGAGTGATGACATGTAACAAAAGCTACATGAAGCAAGTGAGTGGATTTATTGTAGTCGAGACAGAGCTTTGAGTCGAGTGAAAAGCAAATCAAAACCAACGCATTTGCCTGCCAGCTTTGAAAATAATATGATATCTATCGCTAATGTCTGTCATACTGATTGCTGCGACAAAGTTTTCGGACTCATGCTCCACACCTAAATCAATTCACTTGGAAACTATTAAAGTAGGTACTACAGTAATTAAATTTGAAAAGCATACAGTAAAATGCTGCAACTTTGCCACTTGAACTCAATTTTGCCTATTTCGTTTCAATGACGATTTCTCGAATTTGCGTATTTTTTCTTGATGTTTACCATTTGGTAGTAATTTTTATAATTGTGGCAATACATATTCCTTTTTTTTACAATTGCAACTCCATTGTTGCTCCGACAGTTACGCATCATAAGTCGGAGGGAGTGGCCGCATATTTTTAGTGTCTCGCAACTTTTGAATTTTTATCTACAAAAAAGGTGTTTTTTGAGAGGTGGTTAAGTCCCAGGGTAAGTAAAAACTGTCTATTTTCCTAAAAGCTTAATATTTTCCAGAAGAAGACATGATTTCAGCATTATAACGTACTAGGCAATATTGGGCAGTGTTTTGGAAACTTGATTGATAAAATTTTGCCTGGGTCTAGGGCTGTCACTTACTGGATTTTATAAATGTACAAAAATAAGACTAAACCGAAACTGCTTAAATGCGTTTATTTATATGCAAAGTTTGTGTGTTTACTTCAGTCAAATCTTGCAAGTAGATTTTCAACAACTTTCAGTATTGATATGTAGATTTGTTGTCAGTGCAGTAATAAAGTAAGGTTCATAAAAAATAAGTTTTAGGTGTATTAGGTACTCAAAAAAATAAAAATTATTACAAAAATTGTTAGTACTTTCATTTTTATTGTAATGCATTTTGCATTTTTTGCATTTTTATTGCAAGTGTGTATAACAACTGAATTATAATTATGTTGTTTGTTTACTTGTAATTGGTTTAATATTCTGTTTTCGCGATTTCCACTCATTTAAATTAAACTACTCCAATAGGTATTTTACTACCCAAACTAGATTATAAAAGTTGATTGTTGATTATTTTGTACTCAAAAAATATATCTTTTTTATTAATATAACTGCCTTTAAAAAAAAAGTATTAAGCATATGGCAATAATTTGACTGCCAGGGATAAGCCCAATGTGTCATGCATACGAGCAAATATTATTACGAATAGCAACACATGATTTATTGAGATATCCGTCTAGGCAAGTTGCGTCTCAGACCTACAATTTTGCCTGCCACTTTAACTGCTTGTAAATTGGAAATACAGTATGAGAAGGTAATAAGATTTGAGTCTTATGTAAGAAAGCATAAGGTATATTTTCCGACTAATAGTCATTATACTCATAATGAAAAATAGGTTCGCAGATATAAGAAAAAAAACGTCAAAATCCAGGCAAAGTTGCAGCATTTTACGGTACGTGTTGTTTGAACCGCTATAAAATTATGATACTATACAGTGTGTACATGAAATATAGCCGCATATTGTAACCAGACGTATTAGGTATAATCTAACTTTTATGACAATTATTAATTTAGCGTTAACTACCATACCGTAATTAATTTTTGATTTTTTTTTTGAGCAGCAATATCCGGCGTACACTTAACACTAGTGACAGTTGTGACATTACGATGTTTATTGTCAACAAACAACAACAAAGCTTTACATCGCGTGCTGAATTATTTTATAACAAAAAAAAATTGCTTTTTTTAAATATTTTTACGATAAATATATTAATTAGTGCCTATTAGTATAGGCAAAGACCCCCTAAAGTTTGCGGTTATATCAAATATACACGCTGTATGGTAAAAAAGTAATCTGCGGCAGGCCTCTCTATACATTGTAACTGAGGGCTTTACAACCCCATGAATAATGGTCGGAAAAAACCGTTCGGTCGATTTGGCTGAAATTTTGTGGAAGTAAAAGCCGAGCCTGAGATGATACTCTGATGAATACTCTGATAAACTGTATAAAGTTGCAATTTTAATTAATGACCAGATTTTAAAATAGGTACGGTCGGCTCTAATAATATGTATACGATTTTGATCCTTATGCCTTTGATATACGTTCCGAAATGTATACATGTTATTAGTAAAGCCGTTAAGAGTGTGTCCCCTGTTCTATTTTTTTTTTTAAGTAAGGAGTGTATAGTTGAAGAGTCCTTATTTATAGCGCCTGTTCGAATAGTAATGGCAAATGGGTGACGTAGCAGGTAGTTGCAGGTTTTTAGATTTGAAGGGTCCACGGTAAGTCTCGTCTCGTGTCTCGTCAATTCAAATTACAGAAGGAAAAACCACCTTACTTTTAACAGAATAAGGTGTGAATTTGCCCTGACTTTTTTAAGCACTGGACATTTTTTTCCGTGTCCCTACATATATTATGTGTCCCATGTAGCACCAACTCCCGTAATAATCGGAGACTTTACACTCGAAGTTGTAGACGAATATACACGGTGTTACGCGAGCATTGCAAAAGATTTTAACAATGCATTCTAGACATCAAAATAAACAAAAAATATTATGAGACCTAATGTCAATGCCATCAAAAAAAATATTTTTTTCTTTTTTTTTAAGCCGATTTGAATACTTTTTAACATTTCCATTTTCCAGTACTTTTTATCATAACAACAATTTGTTTAAATTATTTATTTCAATTGTTTTTTTTAGGTAAAGGTTATTTCGTCAAGTCTATTCGTATTTTTTGATTGTCAGGCAAAAGGTGTGATAATATTAGAACACACTGTGGTAGCATTGTAATCCAAAAGAAGTTAAATGACGAGTTACGTCGAAAAACTTATTTCGAATAAAGGTTGACTATCTCTGAAACCAAGCCGAATCCAGGAAATTTTATATAACATTAAAGGCTCTAAATATGGTCAGGAATCCAGCATTAAAATCTTTCGGAATGCTAACGTAACACCGTGTATATACACCGTGTATGTACGTGTTTGTCAGCCTCTGTAGCCTAGTTGGTAGTGACCCTGCCTACGAAGCTGGAGGTTCCGGGTTCGAATCCCGGCGAGGGCATTCTTTGTGTATTTATTTATCACAAATGTTTGTTCCTTGGTCATGGCTGTGTATGTATCTAAGTATCCATACGTATCTATCTATTATATATATCGTCGCCTGGTTCCCACAACACAAGCCTTAATTGAGCTTACCGTGGGACTAGGTTGATTTGTGTAAGATGTCCCAAGATATTTATTTATTTATTTTATTTTTTATTTATATACCTAGGGCAAGCTATTCAGTTAGGTAGGTCCAACTTCGAGAAAGATCTTCGGTTGGGCAGCGTTCGGGAAGCTACGACACATATTTTCGTCCAATATTCCGCAGTGTTTGAAGACGAAAGTCGTAATTAGTGTGTGTTGCCAGTGATGACATACGGTACTGAAACGTGGCCGCTTACAATGGGCCTCATAAGAAGTCACCCAAAGGGCTATGAAGAGGACTATGCTAGGAGTCTCTATGCGTGATCGGATTAAAAATGAGACCATCAGCAGCAGAACCAAATAGCTCTTCGAATCGCTAAACTGAAGTGGCAGTGGGCGGGGCACATTGCGCGTAAAACCGATGGCCGTTGGGGCGGGAAGGTTCTTGAGTGGCGGCCACGTACCGGAAGGCGTAGCGTAGGTAGGCCCCCCACAAGGTGGACCGATGACCTGGTGAAGGTCGCAGGAGTCCGTTGGATGCGGGTGGCGCAGGACCGGTCATTGTGGCAGTCTTTGGGGGAGGCCTATGTTCAGCAGTGGACGTCTTTCGGCTGATATGATGATGATGTTTAGGGTTTTTAATGTTATATAAAATTTTCTGGATTCGGATTGGTTTCAGAGATAATCAACCTTTTTTCGAAATATTTTTTTCGACGTAACTCGTCATAAATAGTACATTACTATAGAGGACGGGAAACGAAGGGTTACAGGCCAAGTAGATATATCTGGCCGAAGGAACTGAGGCCAGATAGGAATACGCGGCCTGTAACCCTGTTTCTCGCCGAGATTTGTATAGTGCTTTTCTCAAACTTGCCATGAAATAAAACTGATTTCGCCGAACCATACTATTTGATTTGTAAATAAACCAATAGTACAGTATCGTCCAACATTAAAAAAAAAACATTCGCGCCTAACTTTTTTTTAAATCTGTTTGAGGGTTCTCTAAATCATCTCCGAAAATTGTTTGTACGAATATTACATCGCAACCAATTTTTCGCATAAAGTCATTTCGCCGAAAGATCATGTTCCAATTGAATCTTATGAAATCGTTTCATTTCCCAACTAAATGGTTGGCAATTCTATCTTTGGGCTTGGTTTTGAATTGGAACTTTTTATAATACATATTTTCATGTGGTTTAGGGTTTAGCTGGCATTTAGTTAACTAAATAATTACCAATGTTTTTGGGGTATAGTTTGGGATGAATTTTATATAGGTATGTCTATGTTTTTTTAATAACAGCTTACACGGGGTTTTATATTAATGTAGATAAACAATTAAAAGTCGGGTTCTAAATAGTAATTTAGATGAAACTGATGAGGGAACGCAATGCCGAGGGAATAACAAAAGAGTCGGTTCTGGCACTCGCCGGCCGCTGCCGCGGCACGCTCGCTTCGCTCGCTCGGCTCGTGCGCTGTATGGTCGCAGTTTCACCTAACACTCCTCCTCGCTTCGCTCGTCGTTGTACCTAACAGGACTCTGTAAAATGTTTTTTTAACGGTATTTTTTGTAGGCAAGTTCAGAAACATGCTAAACAACAACAACAGCAGGTAAAGTGCTGGTTAGTTAGTTTCTTAGAGGAGTCAGAAATCTGCATAATTATATTTTTGGACTATGGTTCTTTTTAACTAATTAGCTTCATATTTGTCTAAGACAAGTACATGAGCAATCATAATTTTAAAGATCGGTTTAAATGTGTATTTTTTACTTAGTTCAAACACTGGTGAAAAGTTATTCGTGTAATAATTGTTAGGCCTAGTAAAAGGTTTGACAAATGATCATTATGCTAAAAGTATTGTGTCATTACAATAATCCGTTTTATAAAAATTCTGCCAAATGAAACGTTGTCATACAAAAATTTGCTAATTGTTGGTTGTCAAAGTGAACCATCGGCGAAATGTTGGTTGGCAAATGAAATTCGGACAAAAAAAGTTCGGAGAAAAGGCAGAACCCCCTGTTTGAGGTATCCTTTTACCTGGTGGTATAGATAGACATTCGTTTTTAGGTTTTTTTTTTCTGTGGCTGAATGTCAAGACATAGTGTCACAATTTGACGTTTCAACAGTCTTAAGTGTGAAATAAATACATGAAATCTCTTTACATATCATCTCAGCATATGCCACCGGATACATAGTATTTCCGGGTTTAATTTAATAGTACATTACTATAGAGGACGGGAAACGAAGGGTTACAGGCCAAGTAGATATATCTGGCCGAAGGAACTGAGGCCAGATAGGAATACGCGGCCTGTAACCCTGTTTCTCGCCGAGATTTGTATAGTGCTTTTCTCAAACTTGCCATGAAATAAAACGAACTGATTTCGCCGAACCATACTATTTGATTTGTAAATAAACCAATAGTACAGTATCGTACAACATTAAAAAAAAACATTCGCGCCTATATCCATGATTCGCGCCTAACTTTTTTTTTATCTGTTTGAGGTATCCTTTTACCTGTTGGTATAGATACACATTAGTTCTTAGGTTTTTTTTTTTCTGTGGCTGAATGTCAAGACCTCGTGTCACAATTTGACGTTTCAAAACAAAAGACAGTTTGTTTGCAGTCCTAGGTGTGAAATAAATACATGAAATCTCTTTACATATCATCTTAGCATATGACACCGGATACATAGTATTTCCGGGCTTAATTTAAAGTAAGTAACATCAACATTCCGTAGCAAGTTTGAGAAAAGTAAGTAACGACAGAACATAACTTTTGACAATTCAGCTTGTGATGCCATATGAAAAGTTCCGTAAAAAACTCATTCTCATCTTTCGTTTGCCAGACTCTACCTAGTATACCTACTCGAAAACAATAAAATGGGTTAATTACATACCTACTTAAAGAATTAATAGGAATATTTATACAAATAAATATTTCCAGTTACCATTACAACTATCTGGAACTTCTTAGACTCAACGGGTATTAGTAACGAACTATAAAACAGGGCTGCCACAATAGATCGCAACCGGTCGATGCGGCAAATTTTCTAGCCATTATCTACAATAATGATACACACAACTAAGAGTAAAAAAAGTAAAAGTAAATAATTTTGTTCTTTAGTTTAAGTAAAATCCCAGTATTTGATCATCAGTGATTAGACCCCGGTATCGGAGGTAGACATGAGTAGTTCGCGAATGAGAGATAGAAAAGAAGTACTTCACTTGGTTTCACTCTATCGTTCAATCGTTCAACTCACATTCATGTAGTTCATTAGTTCAGCAGTTCGTTTAACTGCTCACACGCTCTGAGAGTGATAAGGACATCGTGTTGCGTACCGACGCCATTACCCCATAGACTTATTAATTTAATAGACCGAGTCTATTATATCTGTGGGTGACGCCAGCAATGCCTGTCAACGATCTTTGTTTGGCTATACTAGTGCACCTAAACCGCAAATAGTAAAAGTGATTAAAATAAAGCTTTTCATGTATATTTCTGTTCGATAAGTGCACGGAATGTGATAAAAGTGATGACTTGTGTGGTTCCATGGTGTAAAAACCGCCAGGGTTACCTGAATGAACAAAATAAAGACATTACGTTTCACCGGTAATTTAGTTTTGACTTGAATTTTAAAATTTCGAACCTTATTAAGGTAAAAGTAACTGAAAATCTTATTCAATATTTGTTGCCGGATACATGTGTGTAGCTTTGTGAATTAACCATTCGTATTTGCATTCGTAATGTAATTATAAATAGTGGGATTCAAATATTTGTATTGCATAGTGTTGTACTTAAGCGATCGATCGTGATATCGATAAATCTATTGATTGCCAACTCAGAAAATGAATCGATGTTTTTAATTTCCAACAGGTTTCCACAGGACACTGAACAAAGGCTAATATGGGTCAAAAATATCAAAAAGGCAGACGACTGGTGCCCTAAAAAGTATTCAAAAATATGCTCCGCACATTTTTAAGCTGTTGTTTCAGGCAAGGGCGTACCCATAAGTGATTACATTCTGACGTAGTACCCACCATATTTGGTAATCATCCAATGTCATGTCAACCAGAAAGTAAAGTAAGTTTAGTTTAATAATGACACTCATGTGATACTTGTGTAGACTGATTAATTATAAAGAAGCCATCATACGAAAATTGTTAGGTATGCTTTAAGGGATGATAAGTTCCGTAAAACATGTTATAATGAGGGTTTTCTGAAATGCCGTTCATCAGGGCGGCAGCACTGAGGCGTCAGGTCCAGAAACTTGTCTAAATTCTCAGAGCGCCTATAGTTTCGTGTTTAAATGATTTGTACAAGTTAATAAAATTATGTAAAAAAATAAAATGACCTTCTTCTAGTTAGTTGTTCTTTGAGGCTAGGTAATTGTGTTTCTTAGCGGGACCTTACCGCTAAGTGGCGCCAACTAGTGGCATACGTTTTAGACAGAACACTTCTTATGACATTTGACATTTTAATTAAAGAAAATATTTCATTAATTTTGTGATTTTATTTTTATCCTAAAGTGTAGATTTAGAAATCATGACATATTAAGGATCGCAGAAGATCGTGATTCTGGGTAGGAAATAAGGTTTATTCGCACCGTTCATCGCTACCTAATTTGGTAAAAATATTATTATTGCCGATAAAAGCATACGATGAAGACTGGACAACACTAATAGTAATGACATTTTATCTAGTCAGGTTGGTAGCATTGTTCAAGAAAAATTAAGAAAATGGAGTCGGTGATATAATTCACGACCGAGTAGAACTACCTTGTTTGTCTCTTTTTCCTTATGGAATACATACTGAGATGGTAAAGGATGACAATAGTTTGTTCAGGTATGTCTTAATACACGGAATCTTCCCTATATTTTATCTGTGCATTACCCTGTTTCCCCCGATCAAAGCCGAGCGCGCCCGGAGGACCACGAATGCTTTTGGCGCCAACAGCGTTGCCAAGGTGTTGCTAAGTGCGAGGCGCAAAAGTAATATAATTATCATGCGATAGTTGATAAGAAATGTATACTTAACGCACATTGCTTGCTTAACACACAAAGTTAAATCGTACGTCGACCGTACTACGCAATGGATATTATTTCATTTATTAGTTCGCGTTTTTTGGTAATTTTATATTTCTTTTGGTATTGTTTGTGGAAATGGAAAAGCCCATTCTTTCTGTAAATAAAATTGAACTTTAATGCAGAACCATAAGATATTTTTTGATTCAGAAAGTCGGAATGGTTAGTTTAGGAGATAATAATAGTAACAACTTTTCGAAGCTAGTTTTAGAAATTTTATTTTTCATTCCAATTTGGCGCGCGGATTAAGTGACATACATTTATGAAGTTACGAGTCCTTTGCTATTTTGTTAAACTCCTGTGGATTGAAGTCGGTGCCAAGGAGTTCCCTTGGCACCGACTTCAATGAGATCAGTGGGGTACCTAGGAATCATATTTTATTTCAATGAATAGGGTAAAAGGTTTAAAGGTTTGGGTAGGAAAACCTAAGTGGTAGGAACCAAAATTATTTTGCACTTTTTAGTTCCAGCGTATTTTTGAGCGCGGTTTAATTTTTATTTTTAAAATATTTTATTTATCTAAGTATAGTAGCTACCATACGTACTAAACTGTATCACACTTAATTATTTGGTAAAGGCTAAGCCTCTGTAAAGATGTTTAGAAGTTTATAAAAACACGAGTTAACCCCTTTCATATTATGATATCACCAGAGATCGGAAAAATGTGCATCATTGTTCGCAATAATATGGACATGAAGTCAAAGTTGATTGAATAATTAATTATTTAATCATTTTCAGAAAATTACCTACTTGACACCAGTAGCTATGAAAACCTTTGTCAATAGTCACTTTAAAGCTTCGAAATCAAAGTTCAAGAAATTATTCGATTGATTATTCATTTAATCAACTTTGGAGTCATGTCTATATTATTGCGAACAATGACGCACATTTGTCCGATCTCTGAATATCACTAAAGTAATTTATAAAATTAAGTTGAGTTTGTAATAAAACATAGTAAAATTTTTGGATAAAGGTTAAAATTAAACAATCTTAGTTTTCAAATAATTTAATGAAAATATAATTTTAAACATGTAAAAACATGATTACAATAATAACTACAATATTATGCAGTGCTTTTAAACATAGTCAATATAGTCATAGCGTGATTAACTGCCTACAACTGATTGATTCAAGCACCTAGAACACGCCAGCGTGGATTTAAATAGTCATTACACTCATTACGTCAGTGCCGTCAAATGCGCCAACATTGCCACCACGGGAAAGTTTGCCCGTAACGCAATTTTTTTACAAATCGGTTTGTGGGGTAAATTTAATCAGAGTTCTGGCAACTCCACTATTTTTAGTAGAAACTAGGTTATATGGGTGGCAACACTGCGCATCATATTTGTAGCTAACGTCAATCAGTAGCTTGTTCCAACTCGTTGAGTGCAGTGCGTTATTTGGCGGGCAAATTCTTAGTGAAGTTTCAAGGTGAATTGTGCAAAATGGGGAAGACGCTGGTAGGTAAAACTCATGTCATGTAATAAAATAAGAGGTGTAGATTGTTTTTCTGTTAATAAAGTTACTAAAAGCCTATTATTAACGGAGTTATTGTCTTAGAGAATGTTACCCAGCCATGTAGCAGCCGGTCATTGTAAACTTTGCCCATCACCAAAAACGTCCTAGGGTTGTCACCTCGTTGTATTTACCAGCCTTTGCGAATAAAAGAGGTTATTGTTTTATAAACGAATATTTACATCGTACTTTTGTTTTCATTCTTTTTACACTACGAGTATTATCAACAGACTTTAATGTTAAAAGGAAAGTATTCTCAATTCATGTGTATTATTATCTCTCTTTGATCACGGGCCTATAAATCCCGGTCTTTTGATAGGCTTGCGCGGGGATACAGATCCAACACGTAGAGGCCCTTTGGAGAAATTTGCTGTGTTTTACACCTGCTGCAACCCATTCACCGGTCCCAGCAGGCATATAGAGGCTATAGGAGATTATATGGAAAATATTAGTGAGTTATGGTGATGAAGGTTGGATGGATGATTGGTAGGAGGTAGTATTCACCTAAAATTATAGGTAAGAATTATTATACTTACATTAATTACGTACGTTTCTTTTAATATATGAACAAGAGTTGATGTTGATTTATTTGAAATTTAACATGTTAATAATTGTTAATTGATATCAAGAATTTTTTTATTGTTTTCAATTACTCATAGTACCCAAGTATTCTTCTATTATTCAATATTAATAAAAAAAGATCATCATAAGCTTTGTCTTATTTTACCATAACGCTTTACACAAATTACCTCAAAAGTGACAACCCTAACACTTTTGAAATCTCAGGTGCCGTTTGTATGGGAAAGGGAAAAAACTGCCAGGTAACATTGCCCACTTGAATAATTCAAAAATTTACACAGTTATCGCTGAGCTGTTTACAGGAAACGGTAGGATTGCCCGTAAGCTAGGTGTAATTCTTGTTTCAAAGCTATACGAGCTATATTTAAGTTAAAATCGACGTGGGCAATGTTGGCCAAAAGTCCGGATAACTTTACTCAAAATCGCAAAAAATATAAATAAAATGATGATTTAAAATTTTTACGAGACACAGACTGCACTTGATCACAATATACCTGTTAAGCCAAAAAAAGTAGTAGGCTTTCATAGTTTTTTTTTTAGAAATTCGTGTTTTTTTGATAAAAGCGGGTAAAGATAGGGCATTTGACGGTACTTTAAAAGAAGTAGGCACCTTAGGTACGAGCACTTCGTTTCAGTCTTGAATAGCACCTTACACCTTTTTTGACACGCGTCGTGAGGGAGACCGCAAATTTTGAACTTCGATCTAAAGGTTCGTTTAAACCAAAAGAGCATTCGCTGTTCTAGCGCCCGTTCTACGAAATCAACCAATCACGTTTTGTGTACCGATCGAATTTCGTAGAGTGGGAGGTTAGAACAGCGAATGCTCTTTTAGTTGGAACGCACCTTAACATAATAATATTGGACTCGAAATTTCAATGTACTTTAGTGATACGCTCCAGTGAGCGGGTATAGGTGGCAAGATATTCAACTTATTTTAGACCTAAATGCTTAAGTCATTATTCCTCGTCTTCTAATAGGACTTCGTAGTTGTAGTAGATGTGCTCCCACCAGCCGAAGCCAATGTTACAGGTACCGCTCGACCGCTGCAACTAAGGTAAGAAAAGGTACAATTAATTCGTTTGTATATTTTAATAAAACCGGCCAAGAGCATGTCGGGCCATGCTCAGTGTAGGGTAGTTATTCAAAAACGGCTGGGCCAATTATGTTCGAAATAGTTTTATTTTAAAGTATTCTATAAGCCCACTATTCATGATTTATTTCATATTTTTTGGACCTACGGATCAAAAGTTAGAGGGAACAATTTTTTTTTCACCACACTGCTCGTAAACACGCTGTTTGTCCTTCAATTTCAGAGCGCAAAACTGTGTTTTAATCTCTAGCGGTTAAAGTATTTTTTTTTTAATCTTCTGGATAGACTAAAGCAATAACTTATACGGCCTGAGAGTGAAATAAGTTTTTGACGTTTGAACTAGACGAATACTACGTTCGAAAACTGAATAGTTTCAAACAGATTAATTCACATGAACCTTTCATAATATTATATTCAATATTATTATGCTAAATTCCAAATTAAATACCACATTTTGTTGTAAAAGGCTTTTAATTAAAAGTTCTTCAAAATACGACAAATAAAAACAATAGGAAAATGAAATTGTTGACACTATGCAAATTTCAGAACGCATCCGAATATTTTTTTCTTTTAAAATTTAAACGAGTTCGGTCGTGTTTTGTTTTCTTTCATAAGTGATATCTTAGTTTAACATACTTAAGTGGCTTTGGGGTAATTGAGAGATGTGAAAGTGGGATAATTCCGAAAATCACAGAAAAATCGCCAATAACTACATGAGTCTCATTTTGGAATTATCCTGAATTTTTAAGCATTGCCACGCCAAGATAAATATTTGAGGTAATTGTTTTATTATTTGTTGATTTGTTTACTTTTGGAAGTTGAGGACTTACAAATAAATACCTTCTAATTTGTTACGTTTGAGTTTTATTTCGCATGTTTCCTCGCTTTAGTGTTGTGAAAAATAACTATTACAACAAATAACTATTTTCTTACGCAGCGATTATCTCCGAAAATATTGACTTTAGAAAAAAAAACTCTTACTAGACCCTTATTATTTTACCCACATTATAATAACCGTAAAAATCTAGTTTTTATTATACAGTCGACGTCAAAGATAGACTTTATTGCCTTTACATTAAGGCCGTGTAAATATATTTTTGGCACCTAAACCGTAACGATATCTTTGACGTCGACTGTACCACTTTGTTGGCATGATTTCTAGTATTAACGGACATTGAGCTATGCTGCGGACAGACGGACAGACGGACATGGCGAAACTATAAGGGTTAAGTGTTTGCCAATTTGGCTACGGAACCCTAAAAAGCATGATTAAAATTTTTGCATTACTACTGAAGTAGATAAACTGGCAACTTTGAACTTTTTATTTAATCGTATGGTATGAATACCTAAATTAGGCAATCTCGGGAAAATCAGGATGTTACGTCATGTTCAGGGCATCCAGGCTTTCAGCTGGTCTAGGACTAGGAGAACGCAGTACCGGAAGATGTGTAATGCAAAAAAATCAGCTGCCGTTCCAAGCAGAGAACTTGCAATCACGTTTAGTGCGGAGTAGACTCACCCTCTGTACTACCCTTGCGGTGAACGCGGTTCACACAGAATTAGATTTGGTATGTATGACATCTGTGGCGGTTCACCTCGCTCGTCGTGATCGGACTGGCTTGCTTGGAAGGCGCCAATCGGTACGATAGCTGCTATCTGGTACGTAGTTGAGGCCCGCACTAGCTATTTAAGTTGTTGTAATACCTTGCCCAGGGTGAGACTGGTCAAGTATTTTGCGCGGCACACATATATGGGTTCGCCATCCCAGGCCTCGCTCGCTTGGAAGGCGCCGGCCGGGATTGCGTCGCCGCTGCCTTTGACCCAGTTGGAGGGGCCGTTTACAAGCACCTGCGAATTGAGAAGAAGATAATATTATGGCGCTAGCGTATCAAAGGTTCAAAGGCTATATTTTTTTGGTGAGAATGGCGGGAGCTGTAGTCAACGTAACGACTTTCCATTTAGACAAGATTAGTGGTGCTGGTGAAACTATAACTAGTTGAGTAATATCCTATAGAAAACAAACTTTTTCTGGTATCTTTTTTAAGTAAAAATGATAAAAGCTCGCGAGCATTGCAAAAGATTTTAACTATGCATTCTAGACATCAAAATAAACAAAAAATATTATGAGACCTAATGTCAAATTGCACAAACCAAAAATTCATTTTTCACCTCAGCAGCTCGAAAAGACTTCTTTTGATTCGCGAAATCAGTGAGCAAAGTGCGATTTTGCTCACTGAGTGAATGTTGTTTTCCATGACGTTTAGACTTCAACTTTTTCTTTTGTTTCTTTCACTTGTTAGTAAAAAGACAGAGATGAAAAATGTTACGCTATAAATTGTTATAATATGCATTTTTTTTTTCGTTCATGGCATCCTAGCGTATTCAGCCAGTTGTATTAGACGACGCGTTTTATCGGACCCGATTCCTTGTATCCGAACGGCATATGGCCCCTACCATGGTCGCGGATCAAATCCTGTTCTAATGAGGAAAATGCACAATTTTTTGTCAATAATCTAAGTGCGGTCACGTATTGGCTTATAGTTTCTCCGTCTTCCTGGCTGCGAGTAAAAAACTTATATCTCGCTAAAGTTATATTCGGTTTTAAACCAAAATATCCGTCGAACTTTTCTTGCAGGATTTTAATATCATCGCGATCGCTTTCTTTATTGAACTCGAATGTTTGATACGCGTTGAACCCCTCGGGTCCAATTAAATTGATAAGCAAACTGGCCTGAGTCGCGGAATCTTCCTTGAATACTCCAGACGCCTTTAGAAATAAGTTGAATTGTATCTTCCAACGCTGCCACGCGTCAGCCCGGCTGACGGGGCTCCCGTCGGTGTTGAGCTCGGGAGGCGGTCTCGCATGTTCCATTTTTCACAATAACTTGTGTTACACAACACAATATTCTCACAATTATGCTCAAAATAGCCACCAATTCTCACTTTTAATCACTTTATTTTGCACCGCTGTCACCATGTAGTAAATCAAACACCGAGCTTAGATAGCAACTGATTTATTAATATAACCACGGGTAGACTTCAGATTGTGAATCTACCTACAACAAAACATAATGGTAAAACAAAAACAAAAAATAACGGGATGGCACGTATAAATGTTTAATAACATATTTTCCTTTTCTCCATGCTGAGGTGAAAAGTTGTATGTACAACTTGAGAGCAAAGTTATTTGAATGTCGTGTCTTTCGAGTCTCTCGCTACGCTCAAGACTCAAAACTGACACTCGCATCAAATACGTACTTTGCTCTCATGTTGTACAAATAACTATTTTTTAGACTTTTTGAATACTTTTTAACATTTCTAGTAAGGGTCACGGTCCATACAAAGTTGAGTAAAATCGTGCGCTGCGAGTTACAGTTTTGTAATTTTAACCAAAGCTAGAGGGTCTCAAAATAGTTGTTTTTAGATGTGGAGGGAAAATCAATTTCCCCCCTGAACGCGGGGGGAGGAGGGGTGAATGTGCATGCGGAAGGGTTGCGTTTAATATTTTTTTACTAATTAATATACAGAAGACATCCCGGACATCAGCCTGTGCGAGATTAGAATGGCTCTTGAACAGCTCAAAAATAACAAGGCGCCTGGGGAGGACGGAATTACAGCTGAGCTTCTGAAGACGGGTGGTAAACCGATCCTTACGGCCCTTCAGAAGTTGTTCAATTCCGTCTTACTGGAAGGGAGAACGCCAAAGGCATGGAACAGAGGTATGGTGGTACTGTTCTTCAAAAAAGGTGACAACGCTTTATTGAAGAACTACCGACCCATTTCACTTCTGAGCCATGTCTATAAGCTGTTTTCAAGAGTCATTACGAATCGTCTTGCACGCAGGCTTGATGACTTCCAGCCTCCCGAACAAGCCGGTTTCCGAAGAGGCTTCAGTACCGTAGACCACATCCATACGCTTCGCTAATCGGAGACTTTACACTCGAAGTTGTAGACGAATATATATACCTAGGGCAAACTATTCAGTTAGGTAGGTCCAACTTCGAGAAAGAGGTCAATCGTCGAATCCGACTCGGTTGGGCAGCGTTCGGGAAGCTACGACACATATTTTCGTCCTATATTCCGCAGTGTTTAAAGACGAAAGTCTTTAATCAGTGTGTGTTGCCAGTGATGACATACGGTACTGAAATGTGGCCGCTTACAATGGGTCTCATAAGAAGGCTCAAAGTCACCCAAAGGGCAATGGAGAGGGCTATGCTAGGAGTCTCTCTGCGTGATCGGATTAAAAATGAGACCATCCGCAGCAGAACCAAAGTAACCGAAATAGCTCTCCGAATCGCTAAACTGAAGTGGCAGTGGGCGGGGCACATTGCGCGTAGAACCGATGGCCGTTGGGGCGGGAAGGTTCTTGAGTGGCGGCCACGTACCGGAAGGCGTAGCGTGGGTAGGCCCCCCACAAGGTGGACCGATGATCTGGTGAAGGTCGCAGGAGTCCGCTGGATGCGGGTGGCGCAGGACCGGTCATTGTGGCAATCTTTGGGGGAGGCCTATGTTCAGCAGTGGACGTCTTTCGGCTGATATGATGATGATGATGATGATAATTAATAAGGCCTACTATGCGTTGTTTGGTATCATTTTCGTGTAAAACGGAAATGGAAAATCCATTTTTTTATCATAAACATGAGCAATTTCATAAAATAAAGTAGATTTTTTGGAGTAAAAGTAAAGAAGTTACCATTTTTATTTTAATTTAAGCGTCATATAAGCATTAAAATACAAACTTATCAGAGTTACAAAAATACTGTAAGACTGCATATTTATTGAAGTTTTTAAAAATATATAGGTACACTATTTGTGGTCTTTCATACAAAAAAACAATGAAAAAAAAATTGCACCTGTCGCGTACCTCAAACAAAAACCGCTCATAGATTAAACATATTCTTGTATGTACTTACATTACATATTATTGTTCATATTACAATAGTAAATATTTATTGATACGAAAGTAAATTCAATATTTTCTGATCTTCTTTTTTTAAATACCCTAAGATTTTATTTGTACAGATTCTCTTTTTAGATTTTATCTATTATTGTATATCTGGTCTATCTGATCATACGTACATAATATATATTATTATGATAAATAGTATCTGATCATATGAATTGTAATGGGTAATAATTTTTACTAGTGTTATTAGGTAATGATATCATTACTTAAGACGATAAAATATGTATTGTATGTTATGTTTAACTGTGTACTCACTAATAGAAACTCCAAAACTTGTTCTTATTGCCGTCTTTAAACTTATGCTAAGGTACATGATTGTGTTTATTCACTAAATTTTTTGTATTTTTCAGTTAGGTAACCATGGTATAAGATTGGCCCTTGAAAACTAATAAGATTTGGCGCCATTTTTTTTGTGTTTATTTTTTATGAATATATTAGTGCATCTAGTAATGCAACAATGTAGGGTAAAATCACCTCATATAGATGAACGGGCAACTTTCCCAACTTGAAATATTTTTTCTATATGATGTAACTCATATTCATTGATTTTTATTTTTATTGTATGATTCCGCATTTAATTGTGTTTATAATAAGTTATTTTCGTGCCTCGTATTAAACTTCAGTAATTTTATAAAAATGATTATATTAAAAAAGGAGTCAAATTTCCCAGTAGTTGAACAAAGTGCCTTATCTCTGAACAATTTGACCCCAATAGATGAACCAGCATAATCGCAATATAGTGAGACCAATATATGAACGGCAAGACCCCAATAGATGAATACGTAGAGCAAAGTAAAACTTTCGTTTCTTAGATAAATGAGTTCTATTTGGCCTTCTTTTAATGAAATATAAACGCCGGTGCATATAATGTAACAACAATCTGATGTCTAAGAACAAAAATAAAACTATCAACCGTTCTATAAAATCAGTTTGTTCATGTTTTGGACACTGCATTAACGAAATGAACGAACTAAATTGATTTTGAATTCATTTATTGGAATCCAACCCAAAAGATGAACCAGCAATATTTCCTAGTTCACGTTTTGGACAGGGATTCTTGAGTAGAACAATCCCGTTTTCATACAAGAATAAATTACTTTAAAACGTGTTACATGAAAAAAGGGTCGTTCAGATTTTGGTCAAAATATCATCTACAAACCTGATTGTAATTTTATGTATAAATATTACATCTAGCTATTTTATTATAATTTACACAAGCATTTGAAAATACGAGCCTTTGCTCAAAAGTTGACCGTTGTTCATCTTTTGGTCCGAACACACAATATTGGAACCATAACTTGACCAGCGAATATCTCATATAATAAATAAAAAAAAACTATTCTTTATAATATACACAATAAAGATATTAGTCTAAAGTCTATACTGAAGTGAATCAAGGTAAAAAGGCCATATACGATTTTTTGCGTAATTAAAAGCTTAAATTTTTGAGGGCTTTTCAAAGTCAAAGTCAAATAATTATTTATTCAAATTGGAATAGCAACAAACTCTTTTGAATCGTCCAAATATTAAAACTACTTCCGGTTCTAACCCTACACCACTGACCCGAGAAGAACCGGTAAAAAACTTGGCAGGACTTATTTTTTCAAACAATCATGGTACATCTTACAACATGCATTAAAAAAAAACATAAAATTGATTTGAAATAAATTTCAACATAATAATAATAACAAGAGATGTAAAGTCTCTCAAATATCAGAACATTTATATGTAATAATTTATAGAGTTTACGTCTCTATAAATTGTTTATCTCCGAATAGGTATATAATAATAACATTATATAATGCACGTTTGGAGATGTACAAGGTCTCCAAGCGTAAATTATCGTAATTGAATGTCATGACTTTAACAAACTAATAATTGAATCCCAAATTACTCCCACGGTGTTTTATCATTCATGTAGTCTTGTGTACTATAATAAGCTTTAGATATAAGTTTACGCTTTACAAAATTCTTAAATTTAAGGACTGAAAATTCAGTAACATTAACTGGAAGTTTATTATAAAACCTTACACAATTACCCATGAATGATTTCCTAATTTTATGGAGCCGAGTGGCGGGCACTGCGAGCTTATGTTTGTTTCTAGTATTAATATTATGTATGTCACAATATTTCATAAAAATTGATAATATTTTCATAGATGTATTGAGAATACAATGTCATTATATTAATAACCTTAAACTTATCTCTAAGTGAGTCTCTAGGGCTCATTTTATATATCTCTCGAATAGCACTCTTCTACAGAACAAAAATGGTGTTAGTCTCTGAATTGGCAGCACTGCCCCGTAATAAAATGCCATACGACATAATGCTATGAAAATAAATAAAATATACTAACCGAGCTGTGTTTCTTCCCCCGGGCGTGGAAAATTATTCCTGATTTAATTATTAAGATTTTTAGACCTATCAGTCAACTTCTGGGTGGCAGTCATCTATTGGTGCTTTTACCCTATAATTATTAGCCAAAATAATATTTATAAACGAAGTGAAAAGCAGAGTTTACAACATGGGCCTAAATGTCTATTTTTATCCTCGTCTACTATTTTGGTATTCGCTTCGCTCAAACCAAAAAATTGCCTCGGTTAAAAGTGGGTCACTTTATGCCCTTGCTGCAGTGTTATTCACTAAGGAAACCGCCTTGCTATCAGCGCTGTGTCAGCGCTGCGGCAGCGTCGAGCCTAAAAATGGTATTCACTAATATACTTTAAACGACACTAGTGCTCGGCGACGAATGCGGCGTGAGCTGGAACTACACTGCGTCGAGAGTTACCGCCTACAGTTCCACGACGAGCTGTTCTACGTTAGTGAATACCGTTTTTCGCAGCGCTGCGCTCTACGTCGAAGTGAAGGCTGTCTCGTCGTCGAGCTCGTTGACGAACGCAGCGTTGAATGTGTGAATAAGAGAATAGCATAGCTGTACAATCTACTATTACTCTGTGGGAATGGACGCAACCAACCTGGTATTTTTTCTTCTTGTGCTCCTTCCCTCCCCAAGCCACGAACGCCCCCGACTTCGCCTTCATCTTGCCGGGCACCGTGACGCCCTCGTGCTGCGCGCGCGCCACGTACAAGAGAGAGCGATCGGCGTCATAGCCCCCCACCGTGGCGCCGGGGGGCAGCATCCCATCGACCGCGTCAACCCACTTATAGGTTCTAACCACGGGTGGAGGAGGAACTATAGAGAAAATCCCAGTTATAGTTTTCAGTGTTATATCGCTGCTATACTTAGTCAACCTCGTATCTACGACACTCGATCACTTGATGGAAGAAAATATCCGTATTCAGAGAAAAAAAGATGACATTTCCATGAATTGATTGCTGTATGAGATAAAAGGTTGAGTAGGTAGGTAAGTATTACAATGATTTGATTTGCTGGCAGTGTGACGAACGGTAATAGTACATACATTACTATATAGTAAAGCAATTGTTAGTTTGTTAGTGTAGCTAATAGTGAAAAAAATAATCCTAATTTTTTTTTCGATTCATTAAAATATGCAATTTTGTAGTCTGTGGAAGTTGTTATCAAAGTCGACCCGCAAATCAAAGTAACCCCGGTTTACGGTACATATTAATTATCCCAACAAAGTGGTAGAATAAAAATTTGTAAAAAAAATGTTTTTCTTGTTCTACCTCCTCAACTGGTGAAGTGGGGAAAATTTGTTTTATTTGCTATAATTCTATAGTGTGTGTGTGGTATCATTGAATAGGTATTTTAAAAAGAATAAAGATTTTAAAAGAAAGCTTATACAGATTTAATAAGTTGTATAGATTACTTATTGATTTCTATGAATGAATCATAATGTACCTAACTGGAAAATACTATTACTATCATTATTTATTTATTTATATTATGTTCTTATTTATGAGAGTGCCATTCTGTAATACCGATCTTATCTTATAATATCTTGTAGATATTGCAGCCCATCTAAAGAACCTACGCAGTTTTATTTACTACCATTGCATACCCTTTGGTCCAAAAAAGTACACGTCCCAGTCCATTCCTCCCGTGTAGTTCGCAGGGATGTACCATTCCAGGAAGTGGTACTTGTACAGTCTATGCGAGTGGCAGTACGTGATGCGAGGAATACAAACCTGAAAAAAAATCGAAATCATTAACTAATACTCGCAAAAAACACTTGAGATCCAGCGCGGATCGCAGGAATTGGACCCAATACCGCTACGCAATCACAGCGGAATCGCAGGAATTGAATCCAATACCGCTACGCATCGGTCGTGGGCTTATAGAATAGTTTAAAATAAAACTATGTATTTCGATCATGTTCGGCCCAGCTGTTTTTGAATAACTATACGGAACCCTACACAGAGCATGGCCCGACATGCTCTTAATTTAACAATGATTAGTATGATGTGACACCCCTGGGGTTGCAAGCGCCCATAGGCTACGGTGACTGCTTTCCATCAGGCGGGCCGTATGCTTGTTTGCCACCGACGTGGTATAAAAAAGGTAACTTACCTGAAAATTGTAGGAGGTGTGTCTGAAGAGATCATCCTCGCTCGACAAAGCTCTGAGAAGGACACAGGTGGGAATCCTAGGCACATGTATCCAAGCCTAAGAATGTCGGAACAAAAAATACATACATTTTCGTGACAAAATAAATATTTAACAAAAAAGCTATCGATTAGGGACCGTAAAACGCTACAACTTTGCCAACCACCCACAAGTTTGCCTGTTTTGGAAAAACTTACTTTTCTACTAAACCGTTATCTATTTTTTACTTCTAAAAATGGTAAAAGATGTAGAATTTATCTGGCTACCCACTTCAATATATAATTTCATAACAGCACAGGTAATCCGGTGTCGACGCTGAAAACCAGCAACGTGTTTTTGTGGTATGTTCAAAAACTTTTGTTACTACTGGTAAAATGTTTGTGATAGCCGCTTACGGGGCACTGATATGGAAAGTAAGAATGATTTCTTCGATGCTTTACCCAAGTTTTCATGTAAACATGCCCATTTGTGGCCAGAATGACAAGAGCCAATGTTGGGAAATTTCTAGATACTAGATTGATCTAGAGTTGTCACTGTTCAGTAGTTTTGTTTTGTCAATGTTAAGTAGGTACTCTCAAAGCAGAAATGTTCAAAAATTGTACCTACTGTAATTCTGTCATAAATCGGCGTATAGATATTTGCCGTTTGTGTTTCAATGAGCAAGACTTAAAAAATATTAAATTCGTCTTAATACTCTTCTCTCTTTTATTTGGCACAGCCCTTGTCAATAGAAAATACATAATCACTAATCCCACAATGTCGTACAGGTGTAGTGAGAAATTACTTGCCTTCGGAAACGTTCGTAAACACATGCTGTTTCAGGCAGTGTCACCGAGTCTGACTGAAGTAGCATGACAGCTATTACTGTCGGTCTCAGTGAGATAGACTGAAACAGCATGACGTTGACGAACGTTTCCGAAGGCAAGTCATTTCTCACTACATCTGTAACAGATGTGCATACCATAGAAAAAATCAACTGATAAAGTCTGGCTGTCACGGGATTCGAACCCGCTTCCTCTGGATTGCCGGTCCAACGTGCTTCCAATTACACCAGTATGCTTAGAACATGATTGGCGCGACAGTATCTCGCCGCGAGATAGTCTATCCGTCCCTCTTTTGTTAATATAGCTAGTAAAGGACGGGAGATCTATCTCGCGGCGACATACTGTCGCACCAATCATGTGCTAAGCCTGCTGACGACCTTCCGTGAATCACAGCGTATAATATTTTTATTTTTATTTCAAATACTAGTCAATAAGTATCTATGTATAAACTAAAAGTTACAGTGGTAAGACTGCAGTCGAAAGTACGTTTTTGCACAAAAAACCGCAAATTGCGACACGGGTGAAATATTACTTACACGCAATATTAACTTCCCCAGTAATTGGAAATGATGAAAATGGGTGTGTGTATAGAAAACTCCACCTTGGGCTTTAAAACAGTTTCCAAAATAGTATTCACTGTGTAAATAATCTGAAATTAATAAGTGATGGATGATTTTGAAAGGTAAAAAAAACCCAAGTTAAAAAACGGTGAATTGCTGACACTATACGTCTGTGTTTCTGCCGCATATACGTAAAGCTCCAATCTGTCAGTGCGAACGATATACAATTAATTACGTATCGAATAAAACCGAACGTATTTTTTACTTTCCAACTCATATGATGGTACGGCTACTATATTTCATAAGAGACTCCCGTCAGCAATCTTTTGTAGGCGGCACACCACACGTCATGGTAAGTGGCACGGCACCTGTGTGTTTTTAGCCTCGGTGTGGACAGCGTACGGTACAGTTATATCATTCACGGTACACCACTGCGATTCCGCATCGTCACCGTTTTTAAACTGCGGTGGGGTTGCAACTACGACCAATTACACACACACACACACACACACGAAATATTATAGATGAAGGAACTTTCTTACCTTGAGCACGAGTTGAAGATAGTTTAATGTCCTGGAATGACGTAAAGTACTGCCAACAACGGTAGGCTGGTGCTGAAAACATTTTTACTAAGATGTAGCTCGCTGTTAGGTGCTTGATGTTAGTTTCTTGCTTTAATCAGCGATATGTTTGAAGTTCAACACAGTAAGTGTTAACGCATGAGTTAAACAACTTCTATAATCTGTTTAGTTTGGTGTTTAAAAAAAGGTAAACAATCTTGCAGTATCTTTTTATTGAAAACTACGAGTAGAAAATAAGTTTTAGCAAATATACATAATATAACAAGGAAATACAGTGATTTACATTGTTTTTGATTCATTGAGTACCTAGTTTGGATTTTTATATGCATTTTTCAATAAAAAGATACTACAGATTGTTTACCTTTTTTTAAACACCAAACCAAACAGAGTATAGTGTAGGTACACAGTGTGTTACCATGACTAAGGCTGTTAATAATTAAGAAAATAGATATGCATTACTACAAAAAATTTCGAGTATTAAAAGTTGACTATTCAATAGAAATATTTAAATTAATAATTGTACAATTCATTTTATTTCCTTCGAACAATCAATGTAAAACATGCATTTAATGCTTAGTTGTCAAACGCTGCAAGTGGCTGCGATATGTCAATCAAAAGCTAATAAAAGATTACTTTTCAAGTACATTGCTTCTCATGGAAATTTTCTTATAAAGTTCATTACTTTAAAAATTCTATCATGATGCTAACACACTGTATAGGGACGTAGTTCTGTAGCCTAGTCTTTGAAACGAAGCTTTTCATCTGAAATATTCAGTAAGCTTCATCATCATCATCATCATCATCTCAGCCATAAGACGTCCACTGCTGAAAATAGGCCTCCCCTCTGAACCTCCACATGTACCGGTTAGATGCGACCTGCATCCAGCGTGTCCCGGCGACCTTCATAAGGTCGTCTGTCCATCTTGTGGGTGGACGTCCTTACGTACGCTGCGTTTGCCTAGCCGTGGTCTCCACTCGAGCACTTTTCGACCCCATCGACCATCTGCTCTGCGTGCAATGTGGCCTGCCCATTGCCACTTCAGCTTACTAATCCGGAGGGCTATGTCAGTAATTTTAGTTCGCCTACGGATCAGTAAGCTTAATAAATATTATTTACTTTCTTACCAATGCTTAGAAGATACAGCTGTACAGTCAATATTTTCATTTTTAGCGTTGCACAATACGCATATTATAATGCAAATAAATAATACATAACGTAGAGTAGATAAATATGTAATCTACAACTTCTACCGATACTCGCAGAGAAAATTCAAGTGCATTACTTGGTTGCTTCAAGAGCACTAATTATGAAACTTACTACTTAGTAAAATATCAATATTTATTCGTATTTGACATCGTGTTGGATTACTGTTTCCTACCATGAGTAAGTAAAATAATGAGTAATTCAAGAAATATGTACAAGCATTCGTAAACAACATAGTTACAAAAATAATAACATAAGAATTTCGCGTTGATTTGAATGATCTCAAGAAGATGTTGACTTATGTTGTGATATAAAGTAAGCACCATAGTTTAAGTACCCTCGATCTCTCTATTTTTATTGCAAAAAATTAAATACTTAATGTGTGCACCCATGTATTTTAGCAGACAAAATTTTAATTCAACTTAATATGAAAGTAGACACATAGATTTAATAACCATTTATTGACTTCTGAGAAGTATCCATATTTTGTACTCATCTTGTTCTCAATGCTTCATTAGGGGTTAACTCACGCTGTAAGTCTATCAACCCGAGAGGGCCGCAAGCCCGAGGGCACTTCCCACAGGAACCCGAGGGTCGAAGTTAAGAGTTGAGGCCAAACTGCGAGAAAACAGTGCTTTCGAGCTTTCAATATTTAGTAAAAAAATAAGCCGAGCCTGAGGGCCGATGGCCCGAATGGGTTCTGCTCCGATTGGGTTCTAGTGGCCCGATATTTTTTTTATTAGATATTTGTTGTCATAGTCGATACAGAGCTTCGAGTCGAGTGAAAAGCAAATCAAAACCAACTCATTTGCCTGCCAGCTTTGAAAATAATATGATATCGCTAATGTCTGTCATACTGATTGTCACTGCGACAAAGTTTTCCGACTCATGCTCCACACCTAAATCAATTCACTTGGAAACTATTAAGTACTACAGTAATTAAATTTGATAAGCATACGTGTTGTTTGAACCGCTATAAAATTATGATACTATAGAGTGTGTATATGAAATATAGCCGCATATTGTAACCAGACGTATTAGGTATAATCTAACTTTTATGACAATTATTAATTTAGCGTTTACTACCATACCGTAATTAATTTTTGAGCAGCAATATACGGCGTACACTTAACACTAGTGACAGTTGTGACATTACGATGTTTATAAATTGATACCGCAAGGTATACCTAGTTTTATTCGTGTAATCTCCTTGAAGTGGATTTTTAGTTAATTTAAAAATTACTTTCGTTAATTTACATAGTAATGTTAATAAAAACAAAACCCTGGGACACCCTTTACAAAATTTTACCTGGTCCCACGTTAAGTTTAACTAAGGCTTGTGGTGTGGGCACCAAGCGACGATAAGCTGTATAAAAGATAGACACCTGTAGATACTTCAATACATATTTAGGGCATTTAGAGTGGAGACCGTGGCCCGTTGAGTCCGGAAGCTCTACATTTATTTTAAAAACTATCATGTAACGCTTAATTGGTAAAGTACCGCGACGAGTAACTTTGACGGGTGGCAATGGCAGTGGCATATCTCCTCTGTAAATACAGCGTGTATTTTAAACCGTAACCAAAAGCACGATTTATCTCGCAAAATAGGCACGTTTGATGTCGAGTTGCGGAAAGAAGTGGCCAGAATACAGAATAGCACTGTAAGCCAATATTGCAAGCAATTTTGTAACTTTTAACCGCTCGTACCTAAATAATTTTATTTATCTTTTATTCAATAAGTTTGTTAGTAATTCAAATACAAAAGCAAGAATATCGTAATATTCTGTTCTATTAAACACTAAGGCATTTTACTGTATTGGATTTACACGGTGGTGCAACTTTTTGCAGGATTGATAGTATTAAGTTATTATATTTGGTATCATATTTCAAATCTGAGTGCGCCTCATGACCCAAAAATCAATTCCGCGGATGTATCATTATTATGACGGCTCTAGCTGAAGAACTTGAAAAACAGCAGCAAAAAAAGTATTGAGAGCATAACATAAAATATTACAGGTATGCACCTACAACTAAGAAGTAAACTTGAAAGACTGCTAATATTTGTAATGACAGTAAAGACGGTTCATTGAAATAAAATATGGTAACATCACATCACAAGGAAGTCACTTTACAGAACAGGGTTATCATTTGAAAAGGACGGACGTTCCTTGATCGACGATCCTTGGACATTACTTACCTACACAACATTTTGACACATCCCCTTTTGGACGCACACACATAAATACCTACGATATCTTTTTCCGACTCATATACACGCATAAACGTATAAAAATATTTACACAGGTAATTATGAATTTGTTGATATGCGGTTTATGATGGCTGGATCGCAGTATATAAAACCATTGAGTACGACCATTTTCACTAAGAACCTACCACAAATTTTAAACAATGAATTCTGATTAGTGTTTATATTGCCGAAGTGTATTGTTCAGGATACAATTGGCGAAGAAACTTTTGCGTAATGGTCGGAAGTTTTCGATTGGTTAATGTTAAATATATAGTGACTATATATTGTATTGATAAGCTTTCAGCCAAAAGTGAAGTTTATCGATACTTTATAGATTGCTCAAGTTCTCTGGCATATTTACTTCACTGACTTTGGTGGCGTGAGATTAAATTTAAAGCTACGAGTAACTGTTATATAAACTCCATTGGTATTCAAAATATTTTCTTCGGTTACCGCGAGGATTACACATGAAATAAAACTATGAAAACGGATAAACTCGCGATGACACCACAGACCACGAACCCTCTAAAGTGTGCGAAACGTCGGAATGAAGTTAAAATTAGTTAATATACGCGAGTTTATCCGTTTTCATAGTTTTATTCCATTGGTATTCCTTCAGATTCGGATAAAAATAGATTTTATAACAATTTATTGTCAACAAACAACAACAAAGCTTTAAATCGCGTGCTGAATTATTTTATACCAAAAAAAAGATTGTTTTTTTTAAATATTTTTACGATAAATATATTAATTAGTGCCTATACTAAGACCCCCTAAAGTTTGCGGTTATATCAAATATACACGCTGTATAGTAAAAAAATATTTTAAAATAAAAATAAAACCGCCTTCAAAAATTCGCCCGAACTAAAAAGTAAAAAATAATTTTAGTTCCAACTTCTTAGGATTTCCTACCCAAACATTTAAACCTTTTACCCTATTCATCATCATCATCATCATTCATTGAAATCAAATATTATGGCTAGGTATCCTACAGATTCCTTAGAAGTCGGTGCCAAGCCAAATACGTTCATAGATATATATTAGATAGAGCTTTGTAATTTACTGTCACTCCGATTATGTTTTTATCAACAGAATGATCTACCTCAGTCATTTTGATGAAAGCATAACCAGAGTGACTGTAAGTTACAAAGCTCTATCAAATACAGTTATATACCTACTCGCGAAGTGAACATATTTGGCTTGGCACCGACTTCTAAGGAATCTGTAGGATACCTAGCCATAATATTTTATTTCAATGAATAGGGTAAAAGGTTTAAAGGTTTGGGTAGGAAATCCTAAGAAGTTGGAACTAAAATTATTTTTTACTTTTTAGTTCGGGCGAATTTGTGAAGGCGGTTTTATTTTTATTTTAAAGTATTTTATTTTTTGCTTTTTAGTAGTGTAAAATCGTTATTTAGTATGCTATAAATAGGTACTTATAATTAGAATCTACTGCACTGTAATAGGCCAGAAAACCTGAACTGGATAACTTAAATATTCAAAGAATTATCCCATTATCAAGGAGATATACATTGTATCATCAGCAGGTATGAATAATTCCAAAGATTATAGGTAACAGCCTTAGCATGCCTATATTATTTAAAGAATCACTAACCGCTAACCAACATGTCATAACACTCATAACTTACTAAGCAAACACTTGAATAGATCTCGGAAATGTATGACAGTTGAACATTCAAAGAATTATCCTCCAACTCCTAATCGTTAAGGAGTTATACGTTTCGTCATCAGCTCACCAACATGAGACTATGACCACCTATAGGCAAATACTCAAATAGCTTCCAAAATACATGAACTATGTTATATTTAAAGAATTATCCCCCTACTCCTAATCTCTAAGGAGTTGTACCTTCCATCATCAGCTCACCGACATGAAAGGATGACCACCTAAACGCAAATACTCGAATAGCTTCCAAATTCATGAAATATATTGTTATGTTTAAAGAATTGTGCCCCAACTCCTAATCTCTAAAGAGTTGTGCCTTTCATCATCAGCTCACCAACATAAAAGGATGACCACCTAAAGGCAAATACTCAAATAGCTTCCAAAATACACGAAATATGTTATAATTAAAGAGTTATCCCCCAACTCCTAATTGCTAAGGAGTTGTACCTTCCATCATCAGATCACCAACTTAAAACGTTCATAACTAGACGCAAATACTTGATTAGTCTTCGAAAATAAATGAAAAATGTCATGTGTGCCTACAACATTTGAAGAGTTCCCTCGATTTCTCCAGAATCCCATCATCAGATCTGAATTCGGTGACAATGGGACCAACTAGAAGGTATACCCTTTCAAACAAAAAAAGAATTTTTCAAATCGGTCCACGAGTCTTCGAGTAATCGGGGAACATACATAAAAAAAAAAAAGATTTCGACGAATTGTAAACCTCCTCCTTTTTGAAGTCGGTTAAAAAGTAATCTGCGGCAGGCCTCTCTATACATTGTAACTGAGGGCCTTACAACCCCATGAAAAATGGTCGGAAAAAACCGTTCGGTCGATTTGGCTGAAATTTTGTGGAAGTAAAAGGCGAGCCTGAGATAATCGCTGATGACGCTGATCAACTGTGTGAAGTTGCAATTTTAATTAATTTTTAAAACCAGATTTTAAAATAGGTACGGTCGGCTCTAATAATATGTAAACGATTTTGATCCTTATGCCTTTGATATACGTTCCGAAATGTATACATATTATTAGACGATTTAGTTTCAACGAAAAAGTAAGTAACTATTCTAGGTTTTTAAGAGACATTTTCCTTTTGGGCCGTTTTGGAGATATCAGCTAGTAAAGCCGTTAAGAGTGTGTCCCCTGTTCTATTTTTTAAAAAGTAAGGAGTGTAAAATTGAAGAGTCCTCATTTATAGGGCCTGTTCGAATAGTAATGGCAAATGGGTGACGTAGCAGGTAGTTGCAGATTCTTAGATTTGAAGGGTCCGCAGAAAGTCTCGTCTCGTGTCTCGTCAATTCAAATTACAGAAGGAAAACCACCTTACTTTTATCAGAATAAGGTGTGAATTTGCCCTGATTTTTTTAAGCACTGGACATGTTTTTTCCGTGGACCCTTCATTTAAGCACTTACTTTATAAGGTTTTGTAGGGACTGGCAATGTCTCTTAAAATAACTTTCATTTATAATTTGCACACTTTAGGTTCATGGGGCCCCAGCGCACGCAAATTGTTTGCTGAGATCGCGAAATATCTGGTTGACGTAAGTAAAGACCGAAGAGCTGGCGACTTCCTTGCACAACGCATCAGTATTGCGATACAGCGAGGAAATGCCGCCAGCATATGCGGTACAATGCCACAAGGGCCTATCTTAGATATAGGTTAGGTTAAGTAGATTAGTTAGATTTAAACTATGTAGGTACACAAATTGTAGTTTTGAAAATAAATATATAAAAAAATGGGTGGATGCGGGTAGCGCAGGACCGGTCATTGCGATATAAAAAAAATACACGTGCATAAACTTGTGTCAAACTGTGTAAACCGTTTTGTGGGACAAATGTTACAAATAAGTGTACATTTTGATATAATAAATAAATAATAATAATAAAATAAACTCTTTCGACGACTTATGGTTTGATCAAAATATCTCTTATTTTGAGACAAGTTGATTTAACTGTATATTTATTATATTTACTGCGAGTCCGACTCGCACTTGAGTGTTTTCTTATATTCTGTGTCCTGACCCGATGTCTCCTGAATCGGACGGTGAAGGTTTCATTAATCCATTCAGCCGTTTTCTCGTTATGCTCCGTCCAATAAACGGACAAAATTTAATAAATGTGATCTATTACCGATCTTAACTTCCAGCCCCCCAGAGGCCTAAAAAAAAGGTTTCCTCGAACAAAATAAATTCTATTCTATTTCCAACACTATGAATTCAAAATTCATTGGAAATTTTTATTGTCTGGGCGGCAGGAGGTGATGACGTCCTAAGTCATTTTTTTGTAAATATCTTCCATGTACAGACTTTCGACCCGTGTTCGACCCTCTTCAGCTTTATTGTTATATGTATAGTATAGATAGATAGATCCATAAATACCTCTATGCTGTACCCATCTAGCACTATTTTATTGTTACGATGGCTTAAGATAATGATTTGGTAAGAAATAATGAAATACCCATGTATTAACCCATATTTATACAGAATGTTCTATTATTTGTGTTAACCCTTTAATGCATGCGAAGCCATATATGGCCACTTTGGTTTTGAAATCTATTGACTTTTATTAAGGTTCAAAATTGGAATGCATTTTCGTTTGTCTCCTGCATTAGAGGGTTAAATTTAAGTGAAGCTTTTATTTAACTAATTTTGTCATGTTCTTTATTCTTAAGATTCTCTCAAGCCGTTTCAATTTATAAATATGACGAAAAAATAATTATTTTCGAAATCAACAAAAGCTGATAGTTATACCTTCTATTAATATCCCAAATAACCTGTCCAATATTAGAGCAATTCTTTTTATTTTTGCCACTAAAATTAAATATGAAATTTCAGGTAAATTTTATACTATTTCTACTCAGAATCACAAGCCGATTCCATTTCCGTTGAAAAAAAAAGTGTCCCATGATTTTTTTTCCTACTGTGTTACTATTTTCCATACACCTTCTATGGCGGTAATACAAGAGGATATTCGAAATATGTATGAAATTTTTGGGCCAGTTTTTTTTCGCCGGAAATGGAATCAGCTCGTGATTCTGAGCAGAAATGGTATAAAATTTACCCAAATTTTCATATTTTTAGTGGCAAAAATAAAAAGAATTGCTCGTTAACGGAAATAAAAAATACACCCTGTAGAATTATTTTATTCATAGTACTGGGGGTATTCAATGACTACTGGAAAATAATAAAGGCATTTTGAATACAAGGTCTGTTTATACCATTCGTCAGTAGAAAACGACAAAACTATAAACAGACTTCATATACGTACCTACATTTTTAGTTAAAATTATTGATATTTATTAATATGTTAATAATGTAGCACAATATATCTGCGAACGTGTGTTTCACGACGTATGTCAAAGACGGCAAATGCTATGGAAAGTCAGCCATATTCGCTTACCTTTTTTTTAATCTTATAAAGAACACTTTTTTCGCAATTTCCACTTACGTACAACTTGCCTCGATTGGACGTCACGCTTCCCATAGAAAGTGACCGTCGCGGACAGCTCGGCAGGGTCTAATATGAGTCATTCTTAAAGAGCTTCCACGTAGATAGTAACTTTTATGATTATTTAAAACCATGTACATATTATGTGCTGATGTTAAATAAAATGATTTTTAAATAATAGTGCTAAACAGAATATACTGAAAAGGGCTTTAAAGGTATCTTCTTCTTCATCTTCCTATCTCACTGCTGGACGTAGGCCTCTCCTATTAAATATGCGTATAGACGAATTAAGATGTAAATGAACATAATCGCCACGCTGTAAGTGGACTGGCGATCGTAGTAATGTGTCCACTATGATGACGCTGCTGCCCATCATCAATCTTCTATCAAAAAATTAGCAGTGACACAATCTTAGTCGAATCTTCCGACACGCGCGGGAAGAATTGGGATGGTTACATGTATTCTTGCTGACTAAATGTATCACCACATTTTATTTACAGCGTGTGTTGTCTGAATGTCTAAATTCTCTCAGTGAGTTCCTATAATTGGCTCTTCGTTTTTACTTTATTGTCTTATGTTTGTGCAATAGCTGTTCGATCTCCAAATAAAATAAAATAAAATGTCTAACACAACTAGAAACTGAAGGCGTCTAGCAGAGTTGGGCAAAAAGTAATATAATATTCCATCTAATCAAATTTTCTAATCGGAAGGAATATTATATTACTTATTGCCTAACTCTGGCGTCTAGCAGCAAGAGGCTATTAATTTCTTGGGATATTAATAGAAGTTCCTAGTTCCTAGTTTGTTTGTTCCTAGTGTGTTTGTAGAAATTCGAATTTCGGTTTTTTTTTCGTTATCGTATACAGTGTGTTAACATGAGCCAGGCTTTTATTTGAACAGATGATTGAGATGCAGATTCTTAGCCAAACCATGTGCATTATTTGTTTAAAAATCCTAATTTTAAAAGTAATTAACTTTCTAAGAAAAGTTAATTGAGAAGCAATGTACTTCAAAATAAATCGTTAATTGGCACTTGACAATGACAGATCGCAGCCACTTGCAACGTTTGACAACTAAGCAGTACACGCGTTACATTGATCGTTCGAACGAAATTAAAATAATTGTTCAGTTAATTTAAATATTTGTCAACTCTTAATACTCGAAAACGATTGCCAGTAATGCGTATTATTACCCATTTTCGTAAAAGCCTGGCTCATGGTAACACACTGTATAATAAATAAAATGGTAAGTGTGAGAGAACCTTAAGTGTAACACACTCGTAAAAGTTAATCTCAGAAGACTGACGGCACATGTCAAATACTCGTATAAGATAAGGTTTCGATACACTTGTTCATGCAGTCATTAAACTTATTTTTTTAATAACTTCATAACAGTAAGAGTTAAGACACAAGTTTCTTAGAGAAATTAATTATTCTTGAACTAAATAAGCTTGACATGCTCGATGACCTTAACCGCGAGTTTCTCAAAGGGTGGGCTTGAAAATGAACATGGATAAGACGAAAGTTATGTATGTCAAATGCCAATGTTGTGCCCACCCCGGTTTCTGTTGAAAACTCGGTACTCGAAGTTGTTGACTCGTACATCTACCTAGGACAGGTAGTCCAATTAGGTAGGTCCAACTTCGAGAAAGAGGTCAACCGCCGAATCCAACTCGGTTGGGCAGCGTTCGGGAAACTACGCGATGTCTTTTCGTCCGACGTTCCTCAGTGCGTTAAGATGAAAATCTACAATCAATGTGTGTTACCAGTGATGACTTACGACGCCGAAACGTGGTCCTTCACCATCGACCTCATCTCTAACTCAGAGTCGCTCAAAGAGCTATGGAGAGGGCTATGCTCGGAGTTTCTCTGCGTGATCGAATCCGAAATGAGGAGATCCGTAGGCGAACTAAAGTAGTAACTTTAGTTCGCCTACGGATCTCCTCATTTCGGATTCCAGTCATTTTGCCAGTAGGCAGGCCACATTGCACGCAGAGCAGATGGTCGATGGGGTCGAAAAGTGCTCGAGTGGAGACCACGGCTAGGTAAACGCAGCGTAGGACGTCCACCCACAAGATGGACAGACGACCTTATGAAGGTCGCCGGGACACGCTGGATGCAGGTCACATCTAACCGGTACATGTGGAGGTCCAGAGGGGAGGCCGTGTGGACTTCGTATGGCTGAGATGATGATGATGATGATGATGAAATAAGTTTCCCTTAAATTTTACGCAAATAGACAAAAACACCCTGTATATCTCACGTGCGTTCACTTTCCGGCCATACTCTATTAGCACGACCGGCTTTTATAAATAACCACACCGTTACTTTTTTGTTTCATGACAATGCTGGTTCTAATTACCATTCGTACGTGATGACATTCATGCATGTTATTTTTCTCGTTGCGACTTCAAGGAACTGCTCACTGTAATATAATACAGCACTGACATTTAAAAACCCACACCTTTTTATTACAATGCTTCATAAAAGTTTGATATGGTTAAACGCCTACGTTTTACTTATTATATGTTACTTTAGTTGAACTTAATCTATCATCACTCTTGCGTAAATAGCATCAGGCCATCTGTGTTTGACAAATGACTACTAAGATCCTACACATGATGTAATTTGGGTGGTAGCTATTTAATTTAAAAATCATAATAATATTTCACATACCTGTAAAAATACTCTTTCTAAGGCTGCTTTTCCACCAGAGATGTGCGAGGATGTGTTTCTATACAAATGACACCTCGCTCGATTCATTAATAGGTGTCATTTGTATGGAAACATATCCTCGCACATCTCTGGTGGAAACGCAGCCTAAAGAGTTGTTGTTGACTCTATGACTTATTTTTTAATTCAAATTAATCCAAGAGGTTAAGAAAGAGTTTCGTAAAAAATACTTTTTATTTACAAATTCATTAATTCGATCTTAAACTTAAGCGGACTCGACGGATATCGTATCTTCATCGTTCAAACCACTGTTTTGGTTGTCAGCTCCAGGGAATGTTGACGGCGGGGAAGGCGAAGGGGCTGGCGAGGGGGAGAAGGGCGGGAACTGGGGCAACCCTGGCGCGGAGCCTTGTGGGAATTGAGGAAATGGTGGGAAAGAAGGACTCTGTTCCGAGCCCTCTTGGGGGAACTGAGGAATTTGTGGGAATGAAGGTTGGCCCGATCCCTGAGGGAATTGAGGGATTTGGGGGAAAGAAGGTCCTTCAGATCCTTGTGGGAACTGAGGGATTTGAGGGAAGGAGGGCCCTTCAGAACCTTGAGGGAATTGAGGGAATTGAGGAGCTTGGGGGAACGAGGGCCCTTGTTCAGATCCCTGTGGGTTTTGTGGGAGCGAAGGTTGTTCAGATTCCTGAGGGTTTTGTGATTGTTCAGATCCTTGAGGGTAACTTGAGGGAGGGAATGATGGTGAAGATCCAGACTGCTGGGGAATCTGGGGAATTGCTGGGAAATCTTGTAAGACTTGAGGATAGCTGGGGAAAGCGGAAGGTTTATCGCTTTGTTGATCTTGGTTTGGGAACTCTACTGAATCTACGACCGCTGTATCGGAATCTCCAGTCGGTTGAGTTGGGGCAGTAGCTGTGGGTTGCTGTGCGGGGAAGATCGGTGTACCCTCAGGTTGAGTAGGAAAAGCAGGAGCTACGGGCTGTAGACCTGGGTAGCTAGGCGCTGCTACGACTGTAGGAACGGAAGCAACTGGTGCTATAGAAGCTACTCCTGGGTAAAAGGGAAAGGACGCAAAAGGAGAAAAGTAGGTGGAGCCTCCCGGAATCGCGTAGTGAGTGTATTGAGGGGCGATAGCGCTGAATTGAGGCAGCTGGTATAGTTGACGTAATCCAACTGGGTATGAAGCCGGCAACTGTTAATAAAAATAAAATAATATTATTATCAACATACTAAGTAATTAAAATCGACAATAACTGTTTAAAGTCAATTAATATGTACACTACGAGTATGAGTGTTTTTATTTGTATCAGGCCAGTGTTATAGGTACGTCCCTATTGCCACTGCGTGAAAAAAATACTTTTTAACTTGTAAATTATCTGTAGCATATAAAAATAAAATATTTACACCTATACACAGAATACCAATATTTACACCTAACACAGATATAATTTGCATAAAACAAGTACAAGTACCACAAAACTCTCTATCACTAATTTGAGTCATTTCATTGCACTACGTTACAGTTTTTTACACAAAAAAATAATATTATATTAGTATTGTTAGCCCATGACATGTAGCTAAGTTGTAAATTAGTAGACGTTGAGGTGAATAATAATATCGTCAAAATGTTTTGCTGTAGGATCTGTATCTACTATGCAATTATGCAATCATTAGATACCTATTTGTTGCTATTGCGGAAATGAAAATATATAATATTTTGCGTTAATTTGAACTCTCTATTACGTTTCGTCCCGGTGGTAGACAGACGGAAATCGAAAGAAATTAAGTAAGAGGGTTACATTTCTAAGACAGAATAGTACATTACGACACAAGTGCGAAAAAGATGAAATTTGAAATGAGTGGCGATGTTTTAAAACACGACCGATAGGGAGTGTTTTAAATCGACACGAGTAACGAATTTCGTTTTTGCACGTATCTCGTACGACGTTTTTTAGTGCAGATGGCCCTCCGAAGTTTTGAACCTGACGAAAAATGACACACTTCTCGCACTAGAGCCTAAAAAAGGCACCATCTGTACTAAAAACTAATATTATCACATGGTGCTATATAGAAAGTAAGTATCTCAAAGACACTTACACCGTTGATGTACTGTGTAGTAGAGTATCCAAAGGACTTAGTTTGGGCAGGTATGATGGTCTTGATGAGGGTTGAAGCCACCGGGAGCGCCGCGCCCGCCGCCGCTGCGCCCAGCAACGCGCACATCACCACCAGACCTAGGACCTACGCACAATAGTTATTTATGTGACTGGTTCATAATGGGAGGCATTAAAACTTGAATGTTGTTTTATGAAACGAGCCAAAGGCGAGTCTCATATAAGGATAACACGAGTGTTGTATTTCCTAATCATGTACAGTTGCATACTATAAATTTATCTACCTCCATATATCATAAGTTTGAATGACAATTTACCTTTATTTACATTGATATTCACTAAGTAAATTACCTCTAAATATAACAATTCAAAGCAGTTGAAATTACTCAATTTATGTAAGAAAATCCTACAATAAATATTTATTGAAAAAAAAGCAAAAAGAAGTTGACTTCATACTGTTAACAAATTAACATGAATGTACTGACACCGATACTTTAATGTTAACATTATGATATAGCCAAAGACACTGGTTTCTTAATATAGGTCATTACATTACCACTTCTCAATATACAATAATAGGGCAATTATGTTATGGATGTAGATAAACGCACTTTTATACCTTCTGCCATTTTATATACCTAGAAAATAATCTGACTACTTGTCTAATAATTATTTAGTAGGTATGCAAATGTTTAGTAATTTAACTAAATTCGATTATTAAATTTTAATTAGTAAACGTTTTGGGAGGTTTTTGGGGTTTTAATACGACAGGTTACCTAATCCAGAACCCCAAACCCTTGGAGGATTTTAAAAGGGAGTTTTTGATTAAACATTTTTTGATTTTATCTGAATTAGGATACAATACTAAATATACCCTTCTATGGTCACTAGGTACTATTTTTGTGACGAATTGTGTAAATATTTTATAGTTACATATAGGTTCTATTTACTCAATATCAACTTATGAAGTGAAATAATAATTGATTTTGGTTTTGAATTTTAGACAAATAATTAACATTTGTGCTGCAGTTAGGTAAATGCGTCCAATAAATATAGTACCTGTCGTAATAACATTATCAAATAAATCTAAGTAGCAAATCCTGCGATCTAATTCAAACATATTTGCGCTTGTAACATCGATAACGACTATATTTTATATTCAATGCTACCTACATTAATGCCATATGAAACCGTTTGATATTGTAATAACCGTCTTTCTTTTTGAATTTGGCTTAACCCGTAATAAGACTAACTAAGACTTAGCTAAGACTAAGACGTTAACTTTGACAGGACCATTCAAACGAGTCACATAGGAGTCTTATTTTGCATAGATCAAATCACGGGAACATCTCATTAATGCATTATTATAACACAATATCATAAAACACAATACAATTTCATATCATTCTCATAATCACACCACTGATAGAACGGATAACTAAGTCACCGAGCATCACTTCACAGATATCCAACCGGTCGCACCAAGGCTTCCGTACCTTCATTTCGGAGACACTAGTGAGCCGTCACACAGTTATACGCGAGCAAATGTTTTGACGAGTCCTTATATACTGGACCTGACACCCCGCCTTCGCGCTACAAAGAAAGCAACTCGGGCCTCAGGCGGCTTGGCTACGAATAATTTGCACCCTCGCCTAGTCTTCAATATCTAGCTTTTGTTGTTACACTTCATGTTTTTCTGTAGGTACTCTCTGTGTATAAGTATTTTTACGCTAAAGCCAAAATATTAGTCTCAAAGTGCCTAAAGGCTAATCAATTAGCTGAGGATGGAAAAATAAACCAACATCGAAAACTTAGTTTTCGTCAACTACAAAAGTTACGGAATGCAAGAAGTATTGACAAGGTAAGGATCACTCTTAATTAAATTAAGTAAGTCAATCAGTTTGATAGTATTACAATTTACAAAACTTGCGGACAGACAGGCGGACAGACGGACAAACGGACATAGCGAAACTGTAAGGGTTCCTCGTTTTCTACGGAACCCGGAAAAAGGTGACTTGATCTATTTGTTTGTTTTGTCCATTTCGTTAATATGCATTTACGGTATTGGGAACTTTATTCTAACAGATAGAGAGAAGTTATTACTACATGAAGTTACCCATAGATTATATCCAACAAAATAGTATAAACAATCATAGGAAATCAATATTTGCACAATAAGCTCGACAAGCTAGTTTTAGACACTTGCTATTACTAACCACGCTACAGCTTATCACACTCGTTATATGTCAGGTATGACAAAGATGGGCATAAACTAAAAATCTCGATATTATGTGAAACTGAAAACCCGTAATATACTTCAGAAGATCATTATGCGACATACATTTTTACTGAATGACCTTTATTTGCATCGTCATTATCATCGATCCATTTGCGTAACCCTAATGGTGCCCGTGATCAGTGTCGATACAGATCGCGGGTGACATTTGCGTGTGCGCAATTACGCATAATACTGGCCAAGTATTCTCATCGCACCTATCGAATAAACGATTCGAATTCTCCAACGAATGTGACCCCGAGATAAGTGAAAACTGTGCCCAGCCAGAGATCGTTCCCATACTGGTTATCGTGAGCGTGGACACTCAACAACTTATTGCAATGCATTGGGCCGATGAATCGCAGTCATCGCAAAATTCAATGGTATTAGTGCCCATAATATATGATTCAAACGGTTTTATAACATTTTTATATGAACATCGGCTCTGCCGTTACGCAGATTTCTTAAGCTGATATTTGTGCGATGCATCAGCATTCAAATCGTTGGAATACTATACGTATTATATGAATTATGTATTATATTATTGTACTATATGTATTATGTACTATATGAGCTAGCTTGTCACTATCACAATTTTTAAATCACAAAGATATGTTGTGAACTATGAGTTATCTTTATTTTTGCATTCTGTAGATAATTTTAACGACAAACAGGTCTTAGGGTGCGGCTCCACTGACGCGGAGCGGAGCGGAGCTGTGCAAAATTGACCAATTAAATTATTCAAATTCGAATTCGGAACACTGTGATGCGATCTCATTGGCCGAGCTCCCACAGCTCCGCTCCGCTCCGCGTCAATGTAGCCGCACCCTTAGTCGCGTAAACTTACGTTAAATTTTATCCTGACATTTCGGGCATAACGTTACACCCGTGGTCGCAGGCAGACTAGACCCATTTGTCCTTAAAATATGAGTGATAATCGTTATTTTAAATCAATATCCTGTAGATAAATTAATTAATATAAATAGTTACCAAAATATTTAATAATAATGAATAGCGATGAACATTATGTGAAGTGAACTTAAACATGGGATTCTATACAAGATTAATAATAGGAAATGCATAAGTATGTAATGGTTACTTTACGGAACAATTCACGGAACATACGCATACGTAAACATGCAATATTAAGAAATTGGAATAGTTACATTGTTAGTTAAAAACGCAAAGCAATTTCAAACATTAAGTGTCTAGCTGCCGTGCGTTTCAATATCATATAGCCAATAGCCAAACCAGCAAAAACTAAGGTATAGATAGTGTCAATACCATATTAATTGGCAAGTATGAAACTCGCATAAAATTCGAATTGTGGGTGTAATTTGAATACCTTTATTTCCTTTGCTCCTTAAAATGAAAAGAAAATATATTTAATTCATTTTATTATTAATCAATGGTGTTGAATTTTGAAAAGAGACTTCCACTTGTATATAACAAGTTACAAGCTTTTGAGAAATAGGCTCTAGGACTAGGAATTTGACATATTCAGTTCACATAGGTATTTGATTGATTGTGAGTTCTTACGTAAGTTGTAGGGACAGAGCTATACTAAAGAATGAGATAGTGGTATGCACCTCTCGTTCCTTAGTATAGCTCCGTCCCTACAGCTTACGTAAGTACTTACAGGTGTACGGCCGCTCTTTGTGACATAATTTTAGTTGTGTAAATTTACATTTATCTAACCTGCTTAGATATTGGCTGAATACATAACATTGACAGTTTTATAAGACAACTGTGCATATGACATTTAAATTAAAGGTTATATTATAATTTAAACGACAAAAATTTTCAATACTTAGTACACATTTATTAAACATTTCTTTACAAGAAGGGCAATGGTTTTACCATTGGAAAACAGTACGTGAAATCAACAACATCGCTGTAATGAAGCAGAGATGTCTGGTAAGTGCTACTATGGGAACCTTTCTATTGTGCTAATTTAGAAGGAATTATCGATAATAGTTACAAAAATTTAGTAAAATTGTTTCTTTGGTAAATTAATAGATAGACCTACTAGATACTGTGTAAAACTGCTAACGAAATCACCGCCTTTTTGTCTAGAACTAAAGCTACTATTTATATATTATATTGACGTTTGATAGGTGACTGAGAATATTGAGATTGCTCCAAGATGTGAGATCAAAAATGAAGCAAAAGTACTCTTAGTCCTAAACAACTATATGTGTCAAACTCTGAGACTTTCCATTTCGAAATACTAAGACTTAATTGCATTAAAGCCGTGTGGTGACGGCAGTAAGAATACATTTGTCACCACCCCAACTCCTCCTGCGGGTGTCGTAAGAGTCGACTAAGGGATTGAAGTGTCACTTACCATTAGTTATTTCATAAAATATTGATGTTGGGTAGCAGCGTCATCATAGTTGACACATTACTGCGATCGCCAATCCGCTTGCCCAGCGTGGCGATTATAGGCATTTACCTCCTAATCTCTATACGCATAGTTAATAGGAGAGGCCTACGTCCAGCATTGGAGTATCATATGCTGATGATGAATTGCTTAAAGGCTTCTATTATTTATTATTTTCAGCAGTCGATGTATCCTCGCATAGCATCACGCAGCAAGAATGCAGCACAAAAAGCAAGAAAAAATGTGCGT